>JAXIVJ010018455.1:0-23175 GCA_036785665.1 Chirona hameri | reverse complement strand
ATTCTAAGCATTGATTTATACGTTAGAGCATGCAGCGCTCAAGACGCACACCCTTTTGGTGGATTTGGAAAGGAGATCATGAACAATTTAATGCAACTTAATTTTTATGTTAGCATGCCTTGCTGCCTGGCAATTTTTCTGGAGGACTAAAATGACTGTGTTAACACCAAGTTCGCTCCCTTACCGTTTCATATTTCAAACCTGTTTTAGCTTTACCAGAGCGCGCTCGCTCGGTCATCGCCCAAAAAGGCGTTTTACTGGTTTATCATGAAGGTATGTAATGCCTATGTTTCCTGCACTCTATCTTTTGAGAATATGTACTAAACTGGTATGAACAATCAACAAGCATTTGAAAAAGTGTATTGAAATCGGCAGTTTAGTTTGGCCCCGGACGGCGACCTATTTATTGTGCTCGAATCATTTTTATATATAAATAAATTTGATGTTTTCCCATGAATTTTCAACATACAGTTATTCAATGCATTACAATGCACTCATGAAACATTTACCTGAACCGTTTTCCGTAATCAATTAATACACATTTAAGAAAACTGTGATGCATTCGGCGGATTAACTTGGCCCCCTATGACAACGTATTTAGTGTATGTTATTTGTTGAGAGGTAATTGAACGAGAGGAATTCAACGTTGAACAGATTGAAACAAAAGCGCCAGATATGTCGCGCCCCCAATAGTGGAGGGAAAACACCGATCATGAACTTCAGAAGAAGTATATATACTTTGTTTTGTATTTCACAAAACAAAAACGAAATATAAAACGTAAATTGGGACTCTAACAATTTAACACCATACATTTTGCATAAGATAATGCAGAAAAATATATCAAAAGGTCAATATTTCTTTTTAACCCTATTCCCTGCGGGCGGCCAAAATTGCGTTAACCTGCGGGGGGCAGATTATGCCCCCCCCCCCGATATCTCGAGAACCGCTCGGTCGATTTCAATGGGGAAAACGCCATTCAATTCGTCATGACAATATCTCTCTTTTGATCTCCAATTTTTTCTTCTCGAAAATGGGGGGCCAGCGGGCAAAACAAAAAACGAAAATTGTGTGTTTTTTGAAAAGTCATTGCGGCCATGTGGCTCGACCGATGTTCATGCCCCAAACGATTTGAGCTTCAAATGTACTGGTCTTGAATATATCAAGAGACAAAAAAACAAAATAAAAAATCATAGGCGTATTCAGGGAATGTAAAATGGGGAGATTTTCTGATAACAAATATGTGCTGTTCGTGATTGTTTGGGATGACACGAACGTCACATGTGGGCATTATATGCTGTAATTTGTTAAATTTAATATATTGCGCATAGGCGGATCCAGGAAAAAACATGGGGGGCACCATGCGCGTAACGCTTTTATCATCTTACTAATTTGAAGTTGGACCTAATTTGAGGGTGGGTATCGCCTCCCATTTTTTATTCTGAGCGCGCCTCTGCCCCCAAAATATGTACAATCCCAGTATCTATGATGCATATTGCATTGCAATTGTTTCTTACGCATTTATTGTACTGCAAACCACGAAGGAAGTATGCGCCGCAAAACCGCATTCGTAACACCCTCACCAAAACAGAAGCCTGGAACCGCCTCTGCTGGACCGATTTTGTCAAAATTTTGACGTAACACGCGCCATTAAATTGTGGGAAAAAATTCACAAAGTTTCAGGACGCCAGGCCTAACGGTTTAGAAGCGGCAAGTGAAAAACCACCGGGGGGGGGGGGGGGGCAGAATCTGTCCCCCGCAGGGAATAGGGTTAAGACATGGAAAGAAAAAGCAATATAGGAAAAAACTACAAATAAAATTAACACTTTTACAACTAAAACGCCCTTATTGGGTCAGCAACCGACTGGGCGGTTATGAGGCTTTTTTTCCATTATGAATGATCACACAAAGCTGTGTGAGTTAAATGGGAAATGTCAAGATGTTTTCCGACTGTTTAAATTGTAATTCGTGGTGCGCTGTTGTCATGAAAACGCCGTGCGTTAGTGGTGTCTTCCTTTCCTGATAAAGGTAACAGCTATTATCTTTGTATGGAGGTTTAGCTTGACCAACGGCACGCACTTTATCATTCTACTAATGCTGCGGCCGGCGAGGGACGGCAAACCCGGTCGCTGTCCTTCGCCGGCCACAGGCGGTCGGTCACGTGACCAGGCTGGCCAGTCGGGGTCGGCCTAGCGCGACGGCGGATCGGGGCCGCAACCAGAATGTCATAATTTTAATGCGATATTTGTACGACAAGAAAGGTTTTGTGTGCAAATTTTCAGTCACATCCACCGAGTAGTTGCGAAGAAGTAAGCCTCTGAAAACCATGGCTACGGCCTGGCCGCTCATACGTAGATTTTCCCCCAGGCGGATGACCTCCCGTCCGCTCGGTAATCATGTGTCGCGTCTCTTGTAATAATTATCTTGGTAAAAATTCCTGTCAGGCTATACCATTGGATGATTGGAAGCATGCGCCAAACTGAACTGTTTAGGCACAGAAAGAAAACTACCCGCAACTTCCGATAAAAACAAAACCCCGAAATGATACTGTACCGCCAAACACTTCAGCAATGTGGAACAGCATCCAACGTCCGACTTCCACCACGCCACGGACAAGTGCGAACCCTCTGGTGTGACGACCTCCGTCAGCAGCAGGTCGTGAACAAGGCTCGGACTGTGGGTCGCACTCTGCTGCCGTCCACAGCAGACCGGGCCGAGTGGCCGGCGCCGGCACATCGAGCCGCCGTGGATTACCTCGGTTCACCGAGACGGCCGGCCGCTGAGATACGCTGACATTGCCGGCATCGGCGGTGCTCGGTGACAATGGACGGCGCCCTCGGGACGAAAACGGCGCGCTGCGGGGCGCCGATAACGCCGCAGCGCGCCACAACCGGCACGGCGCGGCGATAGGGACCGTGAGGGACCGCGGCCGAAAATTTGGCTGTAGAACGAGAAAGAGATAGCTGGAGAGAGAAAATGGGAAAGAAAATGTAGCTCTGCTAGATGGAGAGAAAGAGAGAGGGAGCGAGAAAGAGGGAAAAGGAAAGAGGAGAGAGAGAGAGAGAGAGAGAGAGAGAGAGAGAGAGAGAGAGAGAGAGAGAGAGAGAGAGAGAGAGAGAGAGAGAGAGAGAGAGAGAGAGAGAGAGAGAGAGAGAGAGAGAGAGAGAGGAGAGAGAGAGAGAGAGAGAGAGAGAGAGAGAGAGAGAGAGAGAGAGAGAGAGAGAGAGAGAGAGAGAGAGAGAGAGAGAGAGAGAGAGAGAGAGAGAGAGAGAGAGAGAGAGAGAGAGAGAGAGAGAGAGAGAGAGAGAGAGAGAGAGAGAGAGAGAGAGAGAGAGAGAGAGAGAGAGAGAGAGAGAGAGAGAGAGAGAGAGAGAGAGAGAGAGAGAGAGAGAGAGAGAGAGAGAGAGAGAGAGAGAGAGAGAGAGAGAGAGAGAGAGAGAGAGAGAGAGAGAGAGAGAGAGAGAGAGAGAGAGAGAGAGAGAGAGAGAGAGAGAGAGAGAGAGAGAGAGAGAGAGAGAGAGAGAGAGAGAGAGAGAGAGAGAGAGAGAGAGAGAGAGACCGAGACCGAGACCGAGACCGAGACCGAGACCGAGACCGAGACCGAGACCGAGACCGAGACCGAGACCGAGACCGAGACCGAGACCGAGACCGAGACCGAGACCGAGACCGAGACCGAGACCGAGACCGAGACCGAGACCGAGACCGAGACCGAGACCGAGACCGAGACCGAGACCGAGACCGAGACCGAGACCGAGACCGAGACCGAGACCGAGACCGAGACCGAGACCGAGACCGAGACCGAGACCGAGACCGAGACCGAGACCGAGACCGAGACCGAGACAGACAGAGGGGGGTACAGAGAGGGAGGAGGTAGAAAATAAAAGAAAGAGTGGTCATCGCGGCCGATCCCTGGCTCACACAGCCATCACGTCCGGATAGAGTGAATGGTGGCTGGGTGGTTGACGGTCCAGGGGTTGTGGTCGGACCACTCTTTGCAATGTGCGCTTTAGGTCTCGGGAGGAAATGGTTTGGAGGTTATAGCTATCCAACGCCCACTGCTCTCTCTTCGCTAATCCGGGCAGCACAAAACACGACCGTTTCCCTCTGGTGGGGCGTGACAAGCGCTGAGGGTGAACTGGCCGACGCGGGCCCATCGGATATCATCTGGGAACGACCGCTGCACAGTGGGCGAGAACGGCCTGCTAGCGCAACATGGGGCGAAAAATAAAATATCAAAAACGACTATTTTATACGGCTCATTTTCAAGAAAAATGTCCATAGCAGGAAAGTATAGCATCGATACGCCAATTCATTTGTTTATGTGTATGCACCATGTCTTCAAACATACACTATTGTTAACTCTATTCCCTGCGGGCGGACAGAATTACGTTAACCTGCGGGGGGCAGATTCCGCCCCCCCCCCCCCCCCACATAGATCTCGAGAACCGTTCGGTCGATTGCGATGGGGAAAACACCATTCGATTCGTCATGACAAGATCTCTCTTTTTGGTCCCCGAAACTTTTGTTTTGTTCAAAAATGGGGGTCCAGGGGGCAAAAAAATCCGAAAATTTTGGGTATTTTTTGAAAGGTCATTGCGGCCATATGGCTCGACCGATTTCATGCCTCAAACATTTTTGAGCTTAAAATGTACTGGTCTTTAATATATCGAAAGATAAAAGCAAAATAAAATCATAGGCGTATTCAGGGAATGTAAAATGGGGGGGGGGGGTTCTGAAGAAGAAAAAATGTGCTGTTCGTGATTGTTTGGGACGACATGAACGTCACATGTGAGCATTATATGTTGTAATTGGTTAAATTTGATATATTGCGCATAGGCGGATCCAGGAAAAACCTGGGGGCACCATGCGTGTAACGCTTTTATCCTCTTACTAATTTGAAGTTGGACCTAACATGAGGGTGAGTATCGCCTCCCATTTTTTTATCCTGAGTGCGCCTCTGCCCCAAAATATGTACAATCCCAGTATCTATGATGCATATTGCATTGAAATTGTTTCTGACGCATTTATTGCACTGCAAACCACGAAGGAAGTCTGCGCCGCAAAACCGCATTCGTAACACCCTCCCCAAAACAGGAGCCTGGAACAGCCTCTGCTAGACCGATTTTTGTACATTTTTTACACAACACGCGCCATTCAATTTTGGGAAAATTGACAAAGTTTCAGGACGCTATGGCTAACGGTTTAGAAGCGACAAGTGAAAAAAAAAACACCGGGAGGGGCAGAATCTGCCCCCGCAGGGAATAGGGTTAAGCCGCCAATATTGCTATGACGCGCCTCATTCTCTTCGCATGGATATATGCTCATTTGGTAGGCGAATAACGTTTCGTAGAGGCTTTGTGGTATTTGTAATGAAAGTACAAATCATCAGCAGCCCGAAATACCTAAATATGACCTTTTCATGTGAATGAGCAATGTTATATTCTAGCATTAAGTGAGGTATGTTATTAGACGTAGCTGGCCGACAGAATACAAAATTGAGTTAAGCCTACAATTTTCATTCCGCGGTTCTCCGCTTTGATGAAACATTTTTTTTATGCTTCGTTAGGGCTTATACTTTGTGTCTAAATAAAGAAACCTTGCGCATATTTGCGTTTATTTTTATTTTCGGGCTTATTGTATAGTGTGCATCACTATTAAAGGGAATGTTTCACCTTTCTGGAAGTTGTCAAATATACGCTGGTTGTAGTCGAAAATATAAAGTAATGCTGCTGAAAACGATGGTGATATTTTTATCTCGGAAAGTCACTTAACTTTATACAAATTAAGTTTTAAATTTGGAATGATGACGTCATTATTGAGCTTAGACCGCCGCTGATTGGCTGAGAAAGTGTGATTGGCTGAAAAAGTCGCTGTCAGCCAATCAGCGGCGGCACTAGCCTAGACCCCATTTTGAAAACTATAAATTGAATTGCTTAAAAAACGGCTAAGTTTTGGGGAAAATGACCTTAGTATTTTCGACATTTCAATAACGGCCAAAGATAATGGCTATCTCAGTTCAAAACCGATACAAAGGTGAAACATTCCCTTTAGCTATGCGTCATTGCAATACCTGGATCTCTGCTGTCCCTAGTTAACTGGCCGTACAAAGACCATTTTTTTAAAGATAAATGCAATACAAAAAGAACAAAGATAGCAAATGACAAGGGCTACAAAATGGCTATCTCAGATTTGTGAAACTTTTATTTTTTTACCCCCAAAATTAAAACAAAAGATTTTGTTTTAAAAGATGCCCTCAAAATCGAACTTTTCAAACATTTTCCAAAAACCGGAATACATCTTGGAGAAATACATATGGCCAATACCCAAACTAAATTTCAAAGCAATATATTTCTTCTTGACTGACTTATGGCTCCCTAAGTAAGAGTAACTCATGACGTCATATTTTGAAATTGCGTTTTTGGCTTTTATTGACCAGATACGCACCCAGGATTACTCCAGGAGGGAGCAATTTTTGCTCAGGGGCATAAGGTACCCCCACAAAAAAAAACTCAACGGATTTGGCCCACTATATTTTTAGAGGGGCATATTTTCAACATTTTTCCCTTTAAAATATAACAAAACACATGTGTTTCGACCAAAGTGGGAACGTACGGACCTTCATGACAAAATGACTATCACTATCAAATTCTATGTGTAAAATAGCCCATAAAACATGTGTCGCATGACTTCCGTAGATTTTCTGCGCATAGTGACCTTTTGTGACCTGACCTTGACCTTGACCTTTGCCAAGAATCTTACTTTAGCTCATGAGGGATGTGTATTCAACGTTTGGGAGCAAAGTGCAACATTTAGGAACACTTTCGGTGATCATGGTCGCAATCAAAGGCTTTGGATGGAAAGTATGGTCCATAAACTCAAATGCCTCGATTTTGACCTTTGATCAGACTTTGACCTAATATATGACCTCAATTCCACAATTTAGAGCATGATTTAGATGCGACTCACATAGAGCTTTCGAATGCCGTCTTGCGCGTCTCGCTGCGATAATTGGTTCCGGAGATAACGAGCCCCCCCCCCCCCCCCCCCCGGTCAATGCCGGGTTAAAACCCAGATAATACAAGAAAGTGCATATTCATCAGCTATCGATTGATATGCTACATGTTCAACCCGATGCCGTAAATTGAAGCAGAAACGCCGTGTCGCGCTAAAAGGCCGTTCTCGCCCACTGTGCGCTGGCTGATGTTGCCACCTCCTCCTCCTCTGGTACGGCTGCGTCCTCCCGACCGCGGCGCCATCTCACGGTGGAGCTGTGCGGCGTCCGACGGTCGCCGCTGCGGTCATTGTGCTGCAGCTGGCATTTCTTGTCGGATGTCCCCACGATCTACTCTGTCAGACAGTGACAGCGACCGGCGGTGGCCGACGCGGCCAACACCAGAGCTGAGGCGTACCGGAGGCTTTATTAACGTGGTCACCTGGGGAGGGGACCTCCTGTCTAGTACCGGGGGCCTCCTGTCTAGTACCGGGGGCCTCCTGTCTAGCACCGGGGACCTCCTGTCAAGTAACGGGGGCCTCCTATCTAATACTGGTGGCCTCCTGTCTAGTACCGGGGGTCTCCTGTCTAGTACCGGGGGTCTCCTGTCAAGTAACGGGGGCCTCCTATCTAATACTGGTGGCCTCCTGTCTAGTACCGGGGACCTCCTGTCTAGTACCGGGGGCCTCCTGTCAAGTAACGGGGGCCTCCTATCTAATACTGGTGGCCTCCTGTCTAGTACCGGGGGTCTCCTGTCTAGTACCGGTGGTCTCCTGTCAAGTAACGGGAGCCTCCTATCTAATACTGGTGGCCTCCTGTCTAGTACCGGGGGCCTACTGTCTAGTACCGGGGGCCTCCTGTCAAGTAACGGGGCCTCCTATCTAATACTGGTGGCCTCCTGTCTAGTACCGGGGGCCTACTGTCTAGTACCGGAGGCCTCCTGTCAAGTAACGGGGCCTCCTATCTAATACTGGTGGCCTCCTGTCTAGTACCGGGGGCCTACTGTCTAGTACCGGGGGCTTCCTGTCAAGTAACGGGGGCTCTAGTACCGGGGGCCTCCTGGCCTCCTATCTAATACTGGTGGCCTCCTGTCTAGTACCGGGGGCCTCCTGTCTAGTACCGGGGGTCTCCTGTCAAGTACCGGGGGCCTCCTGACAAGTACCGGGGGCCTCCTATCTAATACGGGTGACCTCCTGTCTAGTACCGGGGGTCTCCTGTCAAGTACCGAGGGCCTCCTGTCTAGTACCGGGGGCCTCATGTCAAGTACTGGGGGTCTCCTGTCAAGTACCGGGGGCCTCCTGTCGAGTACCGGGGGCCTCCTATATAATACTGGTGGCCTCCTGTCTAGTACCGGGGGCCTCCTGTCAAGTACCGGGGGTCTCCTGTCAAGTACTGGGGGTCTCCTGTCAAGTACCGGGGGCCTCCTGTCAAGTGCCGGGGGCCTCCTGTCAAGTACCGGGGGTCTCCTGTCAAGTACCGGGGGTCTCCTGTCAAGTACCGGGGGCCTCCTGTCTAGTACCGGGGCCTCCTGTCAAGTACCGGGGGCCTCCTGTCAAGTACCGGGGGCCTCCTGTCTAGTACCGGGGCATCCTGTCTAGTACCGGGGCCTCCTGTCTAGTACTGGGGCCTCCTGCCTAGTACCGGGGGCCTACTGTCTAGTACCGGGGGCCTCCTGCCTAGTACCGGGGGCCTCCTATCTAATACTGGTGGCCTCCTGTCTAGTACCGGGGGCCTCCTGTCAAGTACCGGGGGTCTCCTGTCAAGTACCGGGGGCCTCCTGTCGAGTACCGGGGGCCTCCTATATAATACTGGTGGCCTCCTGTCTAGTACCGGGAGCCTCCTGTCTAGTACCGGGGGTCTCCTGTCAAGTACCGGGGGTCTCCTGTCAAGTACCGGGGGCCTCCTGTCAAGTACCGGGGGCCTCCTGTCAAGTACCGGGGGTCTCCTGTCAAGTACCGGGGGCCTCCTGTCTAGTACCGGGGCCTCCTGTCTAGTACCGGGGCCTCCTGCCTAGTACCGGGGGCCTACTGTCTAGTACTGGGGCCTCCTGCCTAGTACCGGGGCCTACTGTCTAGTACCGGGGGCCTCCTGCCTAGTACCGGGGGCCTCCTGCCTAGTACCGGGGCCTCCTGCCTAGTACCGGGGGCCTCCTGTCTAGTACCGGGGCACTCCTGCCTAGTACCGGGGCCTCCTGCCTAGTACCGGGGGCCTCCTGTCAAGTACCGGGGCCTCCTGTCTAGTACCGGGCACTCCTGCCTAGTACCGGGGCCTCCTGCCTAGTACCGGGGGCCTACTGTCTAGTACCGGGGGCCTCCTGCCTAGTACCGGGGGCCTCCTGCCTAGTACCGGGGGCCTCCTGTCTAGTACCGGGGCACTCCTGCCTAGTACCGGGGCCTCCTGCCTAGTACCGGGGGCCTCCTGTCTAGTACCGGGGGCCTCCTGCCTAGTACCGTGGACGGGGCCTCCTATCTAGTACCGGGGACGGGCCTCCTATCTAGTACCGGGGCCGCATGTCTAGTACAAGGGGCGGGGGCCTCCTATGGTCTGGTGGTCCGCTATCAATTTATATATATATATATATATATATATATATATATATATATATATATATATATATATATATATATATATACTGGTGGTCTCCTATCTAGTACCGGGGGACCTAGTATGTCTGCTGACCAATCCTGCATTTACATTAGCCAAATCCTGCTTGTACACCTTGCAACCGGGCACCGGCGAAGATTGGCAGCGCCCCAAGCCGCTTGGAACATTTAGGGTTATCAAATAGTAATAATGTATCAAATTAAAATATGCAATTGAAAAGTATAAAGGGAGCTAGACCGGGCTATGTCTACCAGTCTATGATGTTGGTAGACATTATTTTGCTCTATTAAAAATGCAATCAATGTCCATTTTATATCAAATATGTGAATCTAATTAATTAATTACTAATTCAATCTGGGCAGAAGAATTGTTCGCGCCTCTTCGAGGGCGAAAAACAAATTCCACAACTCATTGCATGCCGTTAGTAACGACGCCCGTAAGTGACATTTCAATAACTGAGTATTTACTCTTCTCTTACCAATTTTCTAAGGCTTATCGGTTTACTTCTGGGATTTGAGAGGCTTCTCTCTGGTCATAATGGAGTTGTGAGGACATCCTTTGCCAGGCGCCCCTCTGCTCAGTTCTTCGTCTGTATCATTTTCTCTGCTGCTGATCGGAGTTCCCGTGGCCTGAACACGAAGAAGTAGCTGCGTCCGAAGCAGGATCTAGCGACTGCACAGCACGGAAACGCGGAACTCTCGCCAGTATCGCCGCAGCAATGAGTTTTGTCAGCGAGTTTTAACCTCAGGTCATCTCAGGTCAGGTCACCAGGTCACGTCAAGTGGCCTTACCTATAAAAATGTTCTCCAAACTTGCAGGATTTCATAAGGTCATAAGTACTTACAATTCGTTTATCTCTTCTTTTTTGTGTATCGGTGACCTACGGTCAGGTCAATTTCGTGACCTCCCCATTATAAGTAAATGGGAAAATATACAAATGCTTCCTATTCAGAGAATATGATTCGGGTATTGGATCAGGCCATTTATTTCAGAATCATGCTATTTTAGCTCATTCTTGATGACCTATGTGCAGTTGTTGCTCGGTGACCTCTGCAAGGTCAGCTGAGATCATCTGAGGTCACAAGCACTGTTTTGCCAATAACTGTATATATAATCAATATAGAGACGTGCGAATGACACCACTGTGTTTGTCTCGTCGCGACGCATCGCCCCATATGTAACATGACCTATCTGGGTCCCCAAATGACCTTGACCTGAGGTCAAATTTTGAAGTTGACCTAACCAGGTCACCATTAATATTTTTTGAAGCGCATTGACGAGACAAACACGATGGTGTTAAAAGTACTGTTATATGGTCAACTAATACAAAGTTATTTATGAACAAAATATTCTTGGAAAAATGCCCTCGTGAACTTTGGTGAGCTTTGGGAAGCCTAAATTATTGACCTAAGCTAAACTTTGATGACAGCATGTGCGATTTATTTTTTATTCGACATTTGATGACCTCTGGTGACCTCAGTATTGACCTGCTCTAAATCATACCCGAAGTAACTTTGAATGACTTTGTCGGGAGCTTTCAAACTTTTTCCGCGTCTTTAGTTTTCCCTTTTAGTTTTCGCGTTCGAGAGGGGGGGGTCATTTATCTGGTGAGGTTGCGGCTGCCCCCCCCCCCCCACACACACACATACACTTTTCAAAACGTTCCTACGCCCATGCTCTGGACATCCTAGAGTGAGGGCCAGTGACATGCATGCTCGAAAGTCCCTTCTTTGGTCCATGCAGATTGACAATTTCTATGCCGAATCCGACTGGCGGACCTGTCGCCTGAACAGGTCCCGCGACCGCTGACTCGGCGGGGTCAGGCGCTGGGCGGTGGGCGGTAACCTGACGGCCGACCGACCAGGTGGGGCCGGGCGGTGGGCGGTGGGCGGTGGGCGGTGGGCGGTAACCTGACGGCCGACCGACCAGGTGGGGCCGGGCGGTGGGCGGTGGGCGGTAACCTGACGGCCGACCGACCAGGTGGGGCCGGGCGGTGGGCGGTGGGCGGTGGGCGGTAACCTGACGGCCGACCGACCAGGTGGGGCCGGGCGGTGGGCGGTGGGCGGTGGGCGGTAACCTGACGGCCGACCGACCAGGTGGGGCCGGGCGGTGGGCGGTGGGCGGTGGGCGGTAACCTGACGGCCGACCGACCAGGTGGGGCCGGGCGGTGGGCGGTGGGCGGTGGGCGGTAACCTGACGGCCGACCGACCAGGTGGGGCCGGGCGGTGGGCGGTGGACGGTGGGCGGTAACCTGACGGCCGACCGACCAGGTGGGGCCGGGCGGTGGGCGGTGGACGGTGGGCGGTGGGCGGTGGGCGTTAGCCTGTCGACCAGGGGGGTCCGGGCGGTGGGCGGTGGGCGGTGGGCGGTAACCTGACGGCCGACCGACCAGGTGGGGCCGGGCGGTGGGCGGTGGGCGGTGGGCGGTAACCTGACGGCCGACCGACCAGGTGGGGCCGGGCGGTGGGCGGTGGGCGGTGGGCGGTAACCTGACGGCCGACCGACCAGGTGGGGCCGGGCGGTGGGCGGTGGGCGGTGGGCGGTAACCTGACGGCCGACCGACCAGGTGGGGCCGGGCGGTGGGCGGTGGGCGGTGGGCGGTAACCTGACGGCCGACCGACCAGGTGGGGCCGGGCGGTGGGCGGTGGGCGGTGGGCGGTAACCTGACGGCCGACCGACCAGGTGGGGCCGGGCGGTGGGCGGTGGGCGGTGGGCGGTAACCTGACGGCCGACCGACCAGGTGGGGCCGGGCGGTGGGCGGTGGGCGGTGGGCGGTAACCTGACGGCCGACCGACCAGGTGGGGCCGGGCGGTGGGCGGTGGGCGGTGGGCGGTAACCTGACGGCCGACCGACCAGGTGGGGCCGGGCGGTGGGCGGTGGACGGTGGGCGGTAACCTGACGGCCGACCGACCAGGTGGGGCCGGGCGGTGGGCGGTGGACGGTGGGCGGTGGGCGGTGGGCGTTGGCCTGTCGACCAGGGGGGTCCGGGCGGTGGGCGGTGGGCGTTGACCTGCCGACCAGGGGGGTCCGGGTGGTGGGCGGTGGGCGGTGGGCGTTGACCTGCCGACCAGGTGGGGCAGGGTGGTGGGCGGTGACCTGACGGCCGACCGACCAGGGGGTCCGGACGGTGGGCGGTGGGCGGTGGGCGGTGACCTGACAGCCGACCGACCAGGTGGGGCCGGACGGTGGGCGGTGGGCGGTGACCTGTCGACACGCCCGCCCCATCGTCGCCTGACGGTAAAATCATTACGGCCCGGGGGCCGAGCCGGACCTCCCGCCGCAGACCGACTGCCGCGTGTGCACATTGATTTCCGGTAGCGGCCGAATTTCAGGGCGCCCGTCCCGGTCGGCCCCGCCCGCCCCACCCCCGTCCCGGCCCGCCCCGCCCCCGCCCGCCCCCGCCCGCACCGTCCCGCCGCGCCCCGCCGCGCCCCGCCCCGCCCCGCCCCGCCCTCCCCCGTCCCGCCGCGCCCCGTCCGCCCCGCCCCGCCCCCGCGCGCCACGTCCTGACTGGGCAGGGCGGGTGGCGGAGGTGTAGGTAACGACTCCGACCAATGTATAGTGGACTGGACCCGTACCGGTTCCTGGTAGCCCTCTAAGCTAAATTTATGCAGTACAGGGACGCTCAAAATGAGAAGTACGTGTAATGGGTCATCGCAGAAGTGGGCACCGGACAGCAGTGCCGTCTAATATCATGCGGGAGTATACAAATCCGCTATACGCCGAGCAAGAGCTCCCACGCCTTAACCAGCCAGGCGCTGTTTTCTCGCCCCTCCCCTTTGGTGTTTTTGGCGATATGACAAAAACGCGCAGAAATAGTGACTTTAAATTTTAGTTACTTTTAAATGCATTCCTTGGCCACATGTGGGTAAAATTTGGTGTCAATCCCATGTCAGGTCAGGTCACAGTGACATCACAAAGCCCCAGAGGATCGAAGGTGTCCAGGAGGCCCCAGCGGCTGCCGGGTTATGGGGAATAGTTCACTTTTAGCATGGGGTTTTAAACTGAGATAGCAGATTTGTAGAGCAGATCGAAAAACGGGTTGTGGTGAAATATTTACTTCGCTACGCTAAGTAATTTCGACACAAGACTAGACTCCAAGATACACAAGATAGAACTTTGACCTTATTTGACCTTGACCCGAAATATTTTAATTTAAATTCTCACAAACTTGTACCATTCGATTTTCTTCATATTTTGATATTTTGTTGCACTGGATGTTAGCAATATACCATAACAAAATTAGAGTGGGCCGATAGTAAGTTGACGAGAAAATGGCCT
Source organism: Chirona hameri (assembly GCA_036785665.1). Lineage (NCBI taxonomy): Eukaryota > Metazoa > Arthropoda > Thecostraca > Balanomorpha > Balanidae > Chirona > Chirona hameri. The sequence continues at coordinate 9,301 of JAXIVJ010018455.1, read as the reverse complement.
TAGAGCGTATCAATGTTTGAGGCTATCAGCAATTGCCTGACCATAATTGCTTACTGCACTGAGCTAGAGAGTTCAAATCAAGGCCACTGTGCTTGTCTTGTCAAGACGCGTCGAATGATGTGTCACATGACCTAACAATATTCACTCAATAAGGTAATTGACCTTTGACCGTATTTGACCTTTGATCTTATTTGACCTTGACTCGTAATTTGCAAGTTTAACTACAAAGTGTCTTCCGACTTTGATAATACTTTGACGATGTGTTTCTCTTCGTGTTAGCCATGTACCATGCACAAATTGGAGTGCACTGCCAGTATACCACTGCTGGACCTCACTGACACTGCCAGTATACTGCTGCTGGACCTCACTGACACTGCCAGTATACTGCTGCTGGACCTCACTGACACTGCCAGTATACTGCTGCTGGACCTCACTGACACTGCCAGTATACTGCTGCTGGACCTCACTGACACTGCCAGTATACTGCTGCTGGACCTCACTGACACTGCCAGTATACTGCTGCTGGACCTCACTGACACTGCCAGTATACTGCTGCTGGACCTCACTGACACTGCTGCTGACACCACTGCTGGACCTCAATGACACTGCCAGTATACTGCTGCTGGACCTCACTGACACTGCCAGTATACTGCTGCTGGACCTCACTGACACTGCCAGTATACTGCTGCTGGACCTCACTGACACTGCCAGTATACTGCTGCTGGACCTCACTGACACTGCCAGTATACTGCTGCTGGACCTCACTGACACTGCCAGTATACTGCTGCTGGACCTCACTGACACTGCCAGTATACTGCTGCTGGACCTCACTGACACTGCCAGTATACTGCTGCTGGACCTCACTGACACTGCCAGTATACTGCTGCTGGACCTCACTGACACTGCCAGTATACTGCTGCTGGACCTCACTGACACTGCCAGTATACTGCTTCTGGACCTCACTGACACTGCCAGTATACTGCTGCTGGACCTCACTGACACTGCTGCTGACGCCACTGCTGGACCTCACTGACACTGCTGCTGACACCACTGCTAGACCTCACTGACACTGCTGCTGACACCACTGCTGGACCTCACTGACACTGCTGCTGACGGCACTGCTGGACCTCACTGACACTGCTGCTGACACCACTGCTGGACCTCACTGACACTGCTGCTGACACCACTACTAGACCGCACTGACACTGCTGCTGACACCACTGCTGGACCTCACTGACACTGCTGCTGACACCACTGCTGTACCTCACTGACACTGCTGCTGACACCACTGCTGGACCTCACTGACACTGCTGCTGACACCACTGCTGGACCTCACTGACACTGCTGCTGACACCACTGCTGGACCTCACTGACACTGCTGCTGACACCACTGCTGGACCTCACTGACACTGCTGCTGACACCACTGCTGGACCTCACTGACACTGCTGCTGACACCACTGCTGGACCTCACTGACACTGCTGCTGACACCACTGCTGGACCTCACTGACACTGCTGCTGACACCACTGCTGGACCTCACTGACACTGCTGCTGACACCACTGCTGGACCTCACTGACACTGCTGCTGACACCACTGCTGGACCTCACTGACACTGCTGCTGACACCACTGCTGGACCTCACTGACACTGCTGCTGACACCACTGCTGGACCTCACTGACACTGCTGCTGACACCACTGCTGGACCTCACTGACACTGCTGCTGACACCACTGCTGGACCTCACTGACACTGCTGCTGACACCACTGCTGGACCTCACTGACACTGCTGCTGACACCACTGCTGGAACTCACTGACACTGCTGCTGACACCACTGCTGGACCTCACTGACACTGCTGCTGACACCACTGCTGGACCTCACTGACACTGCTGCTGACACCACTGCTGGAACTCACTGACACTGCTGCTGACATCACTGCTGGACCTCACTGACACTGCTGCTGACACCACTGCTGGACCTCACTGACACTGCTGCTGACACCACTGCTGGACCTCACTGACACTGCTGCTGACACCACTGCTGGACCTCACTGACAATGCTGCTGACACCACTGCTGGAACTCACTGACACTGCTGCTGACACCACTGCTGGACCTCACTGACACTGCTGCTGACACCACTGCTGGACCTCACTGACACTGCTGCTGACACCACTGCTGGAACTCACTGACACTGCTGCTGACACCACTGCTGGACCTCACTGACACTGCCAGTATACCACTGCTGGACCTCACTGACACTGCCAGTATACTGCTGCTGGACCTCACTGACACTGCCAGTATACTGCTGCTGGACCTCACTGACACTGCCAGTATACTGCTGCTGGACCTCACTGACACTGTCAGTATACTGCTGCTGGACCTCACTGACACTGCCAGTATACTGCTGCTGGACCTCACTGACACTGCCAGTATACTGCTGCTGGACCTCACTGACACTGCCAGTATACTGCTGCTGGACCTCACTGACACTGCTGCTGACACCACTGCTGGACCTCAATGACACTGCCAGTATACTGCTGCTGGACCTCACTGACACTGCCAGTATACTGCTGCTGGACCTCACTGACACTGCCAGTATACTGCTGCTGGACCTCACTGACACTGCCAGTATACTGCTGCTGGACCTCACTGACACTGCCAGTATACTGCTGCTGGACCTCACTGACACTGCCAGTATACTGCTGCTGGACCTCACTGACACTGCCAGTATACTGCTGCTGGACCTCACTGACACTGCCAGTATACTGCTGCTGGACCTCACTGACACTGCCAGTATACTGCTGCTGGACCTCACTGACACTGCCAGTATACTGCTGCTGGACCTCACTGACACTGCCAGTATACTGCTTCTGGACCTCACTGACACTGCCAGTATACTGCTGCTGGACCTCACTGACACTGCTGCTAACACCACTGCTGGACCTCACTGACACTGCTGCTGACACCACTGCTGGACCTCACTGACACTGCTGCTGACACCACTGCTGGACCTCACTGACACTGCTGCTGACACCACTGCTGGACCTCACTGACACTGCTGCTGACGCCACTGCTGGACCTCACTGACACTGCTGCTGACACCACTGCTAGACCTCACTGACACTGCTGCTGACACCACTGCTGGACCTCACTGACACTGCTGCTGACGCCACTGCTGGACCTCACTGACACTGCTGCTGACACCACTACTAGACCGCACTGACACTGCTGCTGACACCACTGCTGGACCTCACTGACACTGCTGCTGACACCACTGCTGGACCTCACTGACACTGCTGCTGACACCACTGCTGGACCTCACTGACACTGCTGCTGACACCACTGCTGGACCTCACTGACACTGCTGCTGACACCACTGCTGGACCTCACTGACACTGCTGCTGACACCACTGCTGTACCTCACTGACACTGCTGCTGACACCACTGCTGGACCTCACTGACACTGCTGCTGACACCACTGCTGGACCTCACTGACACTGCTGCTGACACCACTGCTGGACCTCACTGACACTGCTGCTGACACCACTGCTGGACCTCACTGACACTGCTGCTGACACCACTGCTGGACCTCACTGACACTGCTGCTGACACCACTGCTGGACCTCACTGACACTGCTGCTGACACCACTGCTGGACCTCACTGACACTGCTGCTGACACCACTGCTGGACCTCACTGACACTGCTGCTGACACCACTGCTGGACCTCACTGACACTGCTGCTGACACCACTGCTGGACCTCACTGACACTGCTGCTGACACCACTGCTGGACCTCACTGACACTGCTGCTGACACCAATGCTGGACCTCACTGACACTGCTGCTGACACCACTGCTGGACATCACTGACACTGCTGCTGACACCACTGCTGGACCTCACTGACACTGCTGCTGACACCACTGCTGGACCTCACTGACACTGCTGCTGACACCACTGCTGGAACTCACTGACACTGCTGCTGACACCACTGCTGGACCTCACTGACACTGCTGCTGACACCACTGCTGGACCTCACTGACACTGCTGCTGACACCACTGCTGGAACTCACTGACACTGCTGCTGACACCACTGCTGGACCTCACTGACACTGCTGCTGACACCACTGCTGGACCTCACTGACACTGCTGCTGACACCACTGCTGGACCTCACTGACACTGCTGCTGACACCACTGCTGGACCTCACTGACAATGCTGCTGACACCACTGCTGGAACTCACTGACACTGCTGCTGACACCACTGCTGGACCTCACTGACACTGCTGCTGACACCACTGCTGGACCTCACTGACACTGCTGCTGACACCACTGCTGGAACTCACTGACACTGCTGCTGACACCACTGCTGGACCTCACTGACACTGCTGCTGACACCACTGCTGGACCTCACTGACACTGCTGCTGACACCACTGCTGGACCTCACTGACACTGCCAGTATACTGCTGCTGGACCTCACTGACACTGCCAGTATACTGCTGCTGGACCTCACTGACACTGCCAGTATACTGCTGCTGGACCTCACTGACACTGCCAGTATACTGCTGCTGGACCTCACTGACACTGCCAGTATACTGCTGCTGGACCTCACTGACACTGCCAGTATACTGCTGCTGGACCTCACTGACACTGCCAGTATACTGCTGCTGGACCTCACTGACACTGCCGGTATACTGCTGCTGGACCTCACTGACACTGCCAGTATACTGCTGCTGGACCTCACTGACACTGCCAGTATACTGCTGCTGGACCTCACTGACACTGCCAGTATACTGCTGCTGGACCTCACTGACACTGCCAGTATACTGCTGCTGGACCTCACTGACACTGCCAGTATACTGCTGCTGGACCTCACTGACACTGCCAGTATACTGCTGCTGGACCTCACTGACACTGCCAGTATACTGCTTCTGGACCTCACTGACACTGCCAGTATACTGCTGCTGGACCTCACTGACACTGCTGCTAACACCACTGCTGGACCTCACTGACACTGCTGCTGACACCACTGCTGGACCTCACTGACACTGCTGCTGACACCACTGCTGGACCTCACTGACACTGCTGCTGACACCACTGCTGGACCTCACTGACACTGCTGCTGACGCCACTGCTGGACCTCACTGACACTGCTGCTGACACCACTGCTAGACCTCACTGACACTGCTGCTGACACCACTGCTGGACCTCACTGATACTGCTGCTGACGCCACTGCTGGACCTCACTGACACTGCTGCTGACACCACTACTAGACCGCACTGACACTGCTGCTGACACCACTGCTGGACCTCACTGACACTGCTGCTGACACCACTGCTGGACCTCACTGACACTGCTGCTGACACCACTGCTGGACCTCACTGACACTGCTGCTGACACCACTGCTGGACCTCACTGACACTGCTGCTGACACCACTGCTGGACCTCACTGACACTGCTGCTGACACCACTGCTGGACCTCACTGACACTGCTGCTGACACCACTGCTGGACCTCACTGACACTGCTGCTGACACCACTGCTGGAACTCACTGACACTGCTGCTGACACCACTGCTGGACCTCACTGACACTGCTGCTGACACCACTGCTGGACCTCACTGACACTGCTGCTGACACCACTGCTGGACCTCACTGACACTGCTGCTGACACCACTGCTGGACCTCACTGACACTGCTGCTGACACCACTGCTGGACCTCACTGACACTTGCTGCTGACACCACTGCTGGACCTCACTGACACTGCTGCTGACACCACTGCTGGACCTCACTGACACTGCTGCTGACACCACTGCTGGACCTCACTGACACTGCTGCTGACACCACTGCTGGACCTCACTGACACTGCCAGTATACTGCTGCTGGACCTCACTGACACTGCCAGTATACTGCTGCTGGACCTCACTGACACTGCCAGTATACTGCTGCTGGACCTCACTGACACTGCCAGTATACTGCTGCTGGACCTCACTGACACTGCCAGTATACTGCTGTTGGACCTCACTGACACTGCCAGTATACTGCTGCTGGACCTCACTGACACTGCCAGTATACTGCTGCTGGACCTCACTGACACTGCCAGTATACTGCTGCTGGACCTCACTGACACTGCCAGTATACTGCTGCTGGACCTCACTGACACTGCCAGTATACTGCTGCTGGACCTCACTGACACTGCCAGTATACTGCTGCTGGACCTCACTGACACTGCCAGTATACTGCTGCTGGACCTCACTGACACTGCCGGTATACTGCTGCTGGACCTCACTGACACTGCCAGTATACTGCTGCTGGACCTCACTGACACTGCCAGTATACTGCTGCTGGACCTCACTGACACTGCCAGTATACTGCTGCTGGACCTCACTGACACTGCTGCTAACACCACTGCTGGACCTCACTGACACTGCTGCTGACACCACTGCTGGACCTCACTGGCACTGCTGCTGACACCACTGCTGGACCTCACTGACACTGCTGCTGACACCACTGCTGGACCTAACTGACACTGCTGCTGACGCCACTGCTGGACCTCACTGACACTGCTGCTGACACCACTGCTAGACCTCACTGACACTGCTGCTGACACCACTGCTGGACCTCACTGACACTGCTGCTGACGCCACTGCTGGACCTCACTGACACTGCTGCTGACACCACTACTAGACCGCACTGACACTGCTGCTGACACCACTGCTGGACCTCACTGACACTGCTGCTGACACCACTGCTGGACCTCACTGACACTGCTGCTGACACCACTGCTGGACCTCACTGACACTGCTGCTGACACCACTGCTGGACCTCACTGACACTGCTGCTGACACCACTGCTGGACCTCACTGACACTGCTGCTGACACCACTGCTGGACCTCACTGACACTGCTGCTGACACCACTGCTGGACCTCACTGACAAAGGGATCGCAAACAGACGCCATCTATACCGATTATTCTTCCGCTTTTACGAGTGTGAGCTATAGGCTACTTTTACACAAGCTCAAGCGCTCTTTTAACATCTCAGGACTTGCACTCAGCTGGGTTGAGTCTTATTTAAGCCAACGATCCCAGCGGGTCATTCTCGATGGGAAGCATTCTGACTGGGCAGCGGTACTATCCGGAGTCACTGAAGGCTGCATTTTAGGCCCAATTATGTTCACTTGCTATGTCGCTGACCTTCCCAATCACACGAAACATCGTGTCTGTCATATGCAGACGATGTCAAAATTGCAATCGAATTAGTTCCCCAGAGGACGCTCATTCCCTCCAGGCCGACTTAGACCGCCTCAGCTTGTGGTCCAAAACTTGGCGTTTGAAACTCAACCCAGCTAAGTGCAAGACGATCACTTTTATCCTGCGCTCATCGCCTTTTCTAGTCTCTTACGTGCTGGATGGTCACCAGCTTGAGCGATGTGTGCGCATGCGTGACCTTGGCGTCATTTTAGACGCTAAGTTCACATTTGCAGACCACGTAGATGCCACCGTCTCCAAGGCTAACCGAATACTAGGGCTGCTCATGAGGAGCATGCAGATGTCCGTTCGCGCACACAGAACGCGATTTGACCATACCGCAGCCCTTGCCGCTTACAAGGCACATGTGAGGTTGATAATGGAATACGGTAGCTTAATCTGGTCCGGTGCTGCAGTCACCCACCTACGTAGACTCGAGCGCCTACAACACCGATTCCTGATGTGGCTGGGATCAAAGACGCAAGCAACGTGCCCACCACTCGACTACAAATCACTGCTTAAACGATTCGGCTGCGCATCTGTCAGTTCGCGTTTTACTCAGATGGATCTTATGTGTATGTGTTCAGTGTTTGGTGGCCGCCTGGACTGCGCCGAACTTCTGGGAATGTTCCCGTTATCGGCACCAGGCCGACGCACGCGACGCCCTGAGCTCTTCCACGTACCTCGTGGAAGTGGGAGAGTGGAATGCATGAAGAAGGGCTTCCTGGTTCGTCTACCACAACTGTTTAACTCTCTCACAGGCAGCAGCCATCAGACTGATTTATTTCTTCCGTCGCGCTCTCTTCGTTCAGATATCTTGAAGTTCGCTGATGATGATGATGACGATGACGATGACGATGACGATGACGATGACGATGACGATGACGATGACGATGACGATGACGATGACGCTGACGCTGACGCTGACGGTGGCGGTGGCGGTGGCGGTGGCGGTGGCGGTGGCGGTGGCGGTGGCGGTAGCGGTGGCGGGTGGCGGTGGCGGTGGCGGTGGCGGTGGCGGTGGCGGTGGCGGTGGCGGTGGCGGTGGCGGTGGCGGTGGCGGTGGCGGTGGCGGTGACGGTGGCGGTGACGGTGGCGGTGGCGGTGACGGTGACGGTGACGGTGACGGTGACGGTGACGATGACGATGACGATGACGATGACGATGACGATGACGATGACGATGACGATGACGATGACGATGATAGATAGATAGATAGATAGATAGATAGATAGATAGATAGATATATAGATATATATCTATCTCTCTCTATCTCTCTCTATCTCTCTCTATCTCTCTCTATCTCTCTCTATCTCTCTCTCTCTATCTCTCTCTATCTCTCTCTATCTCTCTCTATCTCTCTCTCTCTCTCTCTATCTCTATCTCTATCTCTATCTATCTATCTCTATCTATCTATCTCTATCTATCTATCTCTATCTATCTATCTCTATCTATCTATCTCTATCTATCTATCTCTATCTATCTATCTATCTCTATCTATCTATCTCTATCTATCTATCTATCTATCTATCTATCTATCTATCTATCTATCTATCTATCTATCTATCTATCTATCTATCTATCTATCTATCTATCTATCTATCTATCTATCTATCTATCTATCTATCTATCTATCTATCTATCTATCTATCTATCTATCTATCTATCTATCTATCTATCTATCTATCTATCTATCTATCTATCTATCTATCTATCTATCTATCTATCTATCTATCTATCTATCTATCTATCTATCTATCTATCTATCTATCTATCTATCTATCTATCTATCTATCTCTATCTATCTATCTCTATCTATCTATCTATCTATCTATCTCTATCTATCTATCTCTATCTATCTATCTCTATCTATCTATCTCTATCTATCTATCTCTATCTATCTATCTCTATCTATCTATCTCTATCTATCTATCTCTATCTATCTATCTCTATCTATCTATCTCTATCTATCTATCTCTATCTATCTATCTCTATCTATCTATCTCTATCTATCTATCTCTATCTATCTATCTCTATCTATCTATCTCTATCTAT
>JAXIVJ010018454.1:0-12500 GCA_036785665.1 Chirona hameri | reverse complement strand
GTATTATGACTTGGTATGTTGTCCTTAAATGTGATAGTATCTCCTTAATGAACAGTTGAGTTCTGGGACAGTGCCAAAAGAGATGGCTAATGGTTTCAATAGCTGTTTCACAGAATGTACAGTTACTTGATTGTTTGATATGTATTGTTTTCAAATATTTATTAGTTGCGTAAATTCTATTTACTATTCGAAAATGAAGGTATAGAAGATAAGTGGAGGTCGTTGCAGCACTAACATTATCTAAACTTCCTTCCGTGTAATTATTTATATCTGCCACCCATTTTGCTCGCAGACGTTCGTTGGTATTGTTATTTTGTGTTGAAGCGTTCGAAATAAACGCATTATAAGCTTGCTTTGAGAACTTTTTGTTATTCAATACTAAGTTTATTTTATATGGTATGTTTGGTTTATTTATCAGCGTCTTGTCAATACTTCTACGTATATCCTGCGGCAGACTTCGCACTAAGGTTTCGTAGCATAAGAACGTCATACTAATTCCATACATATTTTCTACTTCTTGCTTGCAATAAATTGTTCCTGTGTTTGAGTTATATGAGTCTCCTATGAAGCGTAATCCTCGTTCGTTCCAACTTCTAACTATATTTGTTGAATATTTTGTCCAATCTGAAAACCATATTTTCTCAGATATAATTTCCTCGTTACATGGTTTATATTCGCGATTGAACTTTATCAAAGCATCGATGATATCTATATAGAAAGGGTTTGATAACTTGCTTTGTATCTGTTGCAACTTCCCACATCCGTACGTTAACAACAAATCGATGTCTGGAAGTTCCTGTGTAGCGAGTAGTGTCCAGTCGGCACGTGATGTTGCCAATCGTTTCAACCACGTCAGTTTCATACATTTGATAAATGACTCTATATGCACCATGTTTAAACCGTCTTTTGATTGGGTTTGTACTAGTTTAGTACGTTTTATCTTATCTTTTGTATGACCCCAAATGAATGCAAATAGAAGCCTCTCTAGTTCTTTTATACATTTACTTGAAGGGTTAGGAAGTGCGATGAATAAATGTACAAGTTTAGATAGTAACAAAGCCTTGACTATACATATTCTTCCAATTGGTGTAAGGTTACGTCTTTTCCACTGTTCCAATTCATTTTTTAATGCAGGCATTTTAGTAGCATATTACGTTCTGTCACATTTGTAACGTTTCGGTCTATTTTTATCCCCAGAACTGTCAGCTCATCCACAAATTGTATGCTATGTTCTGTACTAATCTGATCTGCTAATGTCCCTACTGACATACCTGCGGTTTTTTCAAGGTTTATTTTCAAACCCGAGTGATTGCCGAAAGTGACTAGCTCCTTGACAGCTCCTGTGATTGAACGTTCAGTTCCGTCTACAAATATAATTGTATCGTCGGCGTATTGACTTATTCTTATTTCTTGATTCTGATTTATTTGTATTCCAGTCAATTGATTAGACTTCGCAACTTGTTCAGCTAATACAGCAACTGCTATGTTGAATAGATATCCTGAGGCTGGGTCTCCCTGCCTTATGCCACGTTCTAGCTGTATTTTTTTGCCGAGATATCCGTTTAGTAGAATACGTGATTGATTTTTAGTATTTAAAAATGTTTGGTCTATTAATGCTCTCAGTTTTGGGCCAAAGTTAAGCTCGCTAATGACTAATCTTAAATAATCCCAATCGACTGACTCGAAAGCCGCTTCAAAATCAGCGGCTATTATCATCCCTGGCTTTTTATTGTTATTGGTCCAGTTAATTATATCAAGCACAAGCCTTGTATTTTCTCCAATATACCGACATACCGGCCGGAAGTGTAGGCTGTTTGCGCTGGGCTAATTAACTTTGGCATTACCTTTTTAAGTCTCATGGCGATTGCGGTTGATATAATCTTATAGTCTGAATTTAACAATGCTATTGGTCTCCATCCCTTATAAGTATGAGGTAATTTCCCTTTCTTATGGATAAGTGTAATGATGCCCTCACGGTGAGAAGGAAGCTCGTAACCTTCAGTCGACGAGGTTCTAACTGCCCGGTACAGAAATGGGCCTATTTCCGACCAAAAACAACGGAAGAATTCGACAGGGAAGCCATTTGAACCGGGAGTCTTGCCTTTCTTCATAGAGTTTAATGAACTAGTTAATTCCAACATTGTTATATCCGCGTCGAGTTCCGTCCTATTGTTTGAATCTAGCCTATTTGTTATATGATTCGCTATGAATGAAGGATCTGGCGTATTGCTATCCCTGGAATTATATTTGTTTTGCAAAATATTCGAGAAGTTTTCAATTATTACATCCGCCTTTGAAATGATGTCATTCCCGTCATTGATATATTGAATGCATTTCTTGTTATAGTTTCTTTTCTCTAAAGATAAAAAATACTTGAATTTTTCTCCCCATGCTCATGCCAGGCCACCCGCGACCGAACAATCAGTCCGTCAATAATTGGACGTCTTAGCTCTTCAAGTTTGGTTTTGATTATGTTTAGCTGAGTAGCATCACTTTGAAGGCCTGATGATGTAAATTTGTTTTCTGCTTCAGTAATTTCGGCCATTAACTTCGCTTCTGTTGTCCTTACGCGTTTTGCTTTTTGTTTAGAAAACTTAACTGTATCTCCCCTAATCATCATAATCAAAGTTTCATAGAAAAGGCAGTCGTTTATTGTTAGTTGTATGGATTTATAATACTTATCATCATTATACACTACGTTATCATATACAGGGACCGCGTATTGTCGGACTGTGTCGCCGATGCAAGATTTTACCGTTTTAATATAATCTTCGTCTGTTAAATGTGAAATATTAAATTTCCAGATACCATTTCCTCTTTGATTTTTACTTTGTATTGATAAGGTTATTATGTTATGGTCTGTACGATATCCTGGCAACATTTCGACATCTGACACATAATTCAAAAGGTCATCGCTAACAAAGAACATGTCTAGACGTCCACGCTTTAAAGGATTTATCCGCGACCACGTGTAACTACGGGCCATGGGATGCAACTGACGCCATGCATCAATTAAGTTGTACTTATATGATAGCTCTAGAAAAGTTTGTTTTGCATGTGTATTATTTTCCCCGACATAATTAAACGAGTCATCTATCACAAAGTTTAAGTCTCCTGCGACGATTATGTAATCGACGTTGAATTGTTCTAATCTTTGATTCAACTCTCTGTAAAAGGATGGGCGATCTTCGTTCGGTCCATAAATATTTACGAAAACATAAGATTCAGTGTTAATTTTACACGTAACTATGACGTAGTTGCCACAATCTGATCTGATATCTGTCATTACGGTGCATTGTAAGTTACTACTAAATAAAATACTTGTCCCTCGGCTTCTCGATGAGAAACATGAGTGATAAGCTTTACCTCGCCATAAGCTGTCAAAGTACGGTATTGTCTTTGTTGTCAAATGTGTATCCTGTAGGAATATAATATTGAAGTTTTTGTTTCGAATGTAATGCATTACATCTCGTCGTTTTTTCTGATCGCCAAGGCCCCGGCAGTTCATAGACATAATTTGTATTGTATCCATTATTAATTAGTAATTAGTAAGTGCTTTAGACAATTGAACACTGTCCGGCAGAGCTGGAGGGACAAAGGCACGATGCAATATACTGATATTATGAAATTGTTGACCACGCCTGGCACGGCCCGTGCTGCCCCCGAACACGTGTGGTCAAGCTGAGTGAAGCTGTTGTGTTTGTGTGTGCGCCTGTACGTGTGCGTGAGTGTTTGTGTGAGTGTGTGTGGGAGTGTTTGACACTCAAATCGAACCCGGTTGGCTTTACATCGCGAAGGTACAGTTACTGCCTTACTCAAACACGTGACCATCGGCCAGGGAGCGCCCTGCCCAGGAGCGCCAAAAAGCAATACCACAATACTGAATGAATCCATGCATCGAATACCCTTCACTAACCGTACAAAAACCGGGCCATGGCCGGATCCGATCCGCACCGCCAACCGCCGGAGACGCCGCCACGGGCGACGGACGCCAGGCCGCGCCGCCGCACGAGACCACCGGAGCAGTTAACGCACACCGACGCAGCCGGCCGCCGCAGCCGGCCGCCGCCACCCGACGCAGACGCCCCGGCGATAGCCAGCACACCTGACACGGACCCGGCCACACTCGGCTCCTGGAAAGCACGCAAGATCAGACACCATCGCCACGTCCATAACGTCTTGAAACGAATCAGCTTATAAAGACGACACGAAACAGTAATAAACAACATCACCTTAGAGTTAATGGATCAGTGATCCGTAACACATTATCGAAAACGAGTCTCTATACGAACAGTGACGCTTTGACCTGCGATAGTTATGACCGAAGCCAAGTTCTGCACACTGCTTGGTCCCAATATATATTGTGAATGTCTGTTCGCTCTCGTAACACTAAATACAGCTCTTCTTAAGAGTCTGAAACAAAAATAATCACGATCAGTCATACTGGGTCGCGTCACTTATCGTCACTCAGGGAGCACCAGAAGTCGTCCGGTCCCGAGTTGCTCCAGCCCTCGCAGTAGCCCGTTCCGTACGCTCAACGACTGAGTCCGGTAGCGCCAACAGGCGGCCCGGTCGCCGCCGCAGCAGAAGGCCCCGCAGCGGCGCCAACAGGCGACCCGGCAGCCGCGCCAGCGGGGGGCTCAGCAGCCGCGGCATTAGGTGGTCCAGCAGCCGCGGCATCAGGGAGCACTGCAGCGAGCTCGGCAGCATCGCCAGCAGGGGACCCAGCAGCCGCGCCGCCCCGCGGCGGCCCGGCAGCCGCAGGCAACGGCGGCGCCGCCGACACGGAGGCCGCCCCGGCGGCCGACGGCGCGGCGGCGGCGGCGGCGACGACAGGCGAATCCACGCCGCCATGACTCGCCGAAACACCGGCCCGCCGTCCAACGCGGCCGGGCGGCGCCCCGCCCGCCGGCGCCGGCTGGCGGCCCGGCGCCGGACGAGGGGTCATGGTTTCATGGTTTCATATGTCATGGTTTCAGTGTGCCTCCGTTTCCGGAGTCCGTATTTTCAAAGCTAACAAATATTCGCTTTACAAAAGTGTTAAGTTGCCTAACGGGACGGCCTGGATCATTCCATTTATCTTCGCGCAGTAGAAACTGAAGTGCATTGCCTGTGGGCTTCGAAGGGAAAAGAGTTGTACTTCGGCGCGCACTCCTGAGCCAAACAATGCAGAATTTCACAACTTTATTAAGATACTTTGAAGACATTAGCGTTTTCGTGTCCAGATTTCCAGGTACATCCTTTGCAGTTGTACAGAAATGCGGCTCTGAAGAGCATGGCCACGTCGGGTCGAGCCGCTCACATGTAGATCCCCCCCCCCCCCCCCCCCCCCCTCTAGTTGACGGAAGACCTCGCGGTCGCTTCGCGCCCATCCGGTGTTGAATGGGTAGCAACGGAACAAGGCTAATATTAACATATGTAGCGGTTCATAATAACACAACCATTCATACGTCAATCACGTGCTCACAAGCGCGACGAATGAACATGGTTAGATCTGGGATCCGGATCCTAAGATTCATTCTTGAGATCTATGCACATTGCACATGTCTGGGTAGCACACTTCAACCCACATTGATGCAATACGATGAAACGACGCTAGACCGGGTGATTGACAACGAGGACGCCGGAACGTGACTTTGAATTTAGCTGATGTAGCGTCATTTACTCCCATTGACTCCCACTTACTTCGGTTTCCAAGGGAGTTGACTCCATTGCGAATGTGTTGACGCTTATCCTTGTTTTTGCTCAAAATGTACGGACGCAGTGGGAGTCAATAAAGGCATCACACATTGTACACTCATTTCACTACTCGGGGAATGCGAGTTTGACGGCCTCCCCGTACATTTTGAGTTTAAACTCGTATGCCTTCCTTTGGCCCATACGCTCCATGAGGTCATCAAGCTCTTCGAAAAATCCAGAATGTTTTGACCTTTTGGCGTTTTTTTCTACCAGTTGGTCCGGCATCGCCTCAACATGTCGCATTACTTCTGGTAGCGTGTCGGGGCACTTTCGTTTCGGACCACGCTTCGCCGGCTGGACTGTCCTTGCCGTAGGGGCTGCGGAGATGCGCTCTGACGCTGCAGGCGCGTCGGCGTCCGAGCCCGCCTCGGCGGCCTGCTCCGCCTTGAACATAGTATTGGTGAAGATGGTGATCGTGCCGCTATCCGTCTCTTCTGAGAACTCCGTCTGGGACGGTGCCGGCCACCACAGCTCATGGCCGCCGCCGGCACTGCGAATAAAAACAAATGTAATCACATGCAAGGTCCTAGGATTGCTTTGGAGCTGGGGTGCAGAGTGGAAAATCCTGGCTACAAATAAGCATAAAGAGTGGAAAATTCAACCTAAAAACATAGGTACTTGGCTTTATCAATACCCAATTACCCACTCACCAGAATTAGTTATTACCTATGCCAATTCTTGCCTGTGACGCCCTTGACGGGCTGCCCCTATCATTACATCCATAAATCATGGGTTTCAGGTATTCAATTCATTTTAAAATAAGGAGTGGAAAATTCACAGTAAAATTCGGGAAAAGAGTGGAAAAATAGTATCCACAGGGTGTCGTTTTCCACCCAATTTGCCCAATGCTAGGACACTGATCAAATGTGGGGTCACAAATTCAGCCTGGAAATTGGCGGAACACGGCGTTCTTTTGCATTTGGATTCATTGCTTCCTTTGACACACAATGCCAAACCCAGAAAGATTACAAACTGTGTTGTGTTTTAAAAGGACACGGAACTACGGCGTGGTATGTGCCATCGTACGAGTAGCATAATCACGAACTCAACATAGCTGACTTCCGAAATTCGCAATGTATAACACAAGCAACACCAAATTTAGATACGGTGTAGCAACATTATAAATCAAAGAGCCCTCTCAGAATCAGCCGGATTCCTAGTGAGTGCCAATAGTTGCGGTGGGTAACTATAGGTACATTGTCAAATATACCACGGGGGCATAACATGGCTAAGCAGCCCCGTTGTCATGCAGTCATATTCTTCTCGTATTGCGTTCACTCACGCCTTCGCATCAAGCACATCGTCCATGAAGCTGAGGCACTGTTTCTGCTGCTCCTGGAGCGGCGTCAGGGACACGGCCTCCGGACCGCCTGGCTGCGATCGAAGTCTGGTCCGCACAACACGATAATAATCCTTGGTATTCCGCCATTGTTGCTTTGCTTGGTCTCCTGCAAACATACATAGCTGTTACAGTTCAACACAAAATATTGTCAACACTAGCAAGCAAATTGGAATAGGATCACTCCTATCCAGTAGACAGAGACAAAAGTACTTTGTGCAACTTCACATTCATGATTATCCTTATTTTGCAACGATAAAAATGTATATAAAATAATCACCATTCTTAAAATAATTATAATTAAATCACATGTTCACCAATGGTCAAGGCGATATCTAGAATTGAGGTGAGGAATTGAATTGAGCATTGCTTCCATTGACTAACTATAGGATAGTGGCAGCACATCAAGTTCGGCTATTATGTTGAATATATTGACATTGGATAATTGTCCGTTTTTTTTTGCATGCAGTTGATAATATTGAAATACAATTGACTGATATTGTAACCTAAGGACACAATGAATATTCAATTGATGGTGATATTAGGTACTTTTGCCTCCGATCTCCCAGAAGACATATTCCATTGAAGACATTTTCCGATATAATATTTTCTGAAAGACTGAGGGACAAGGGCGGATCCAGAGGGAGTCATGTGCCCCCCCCCCTCCCCCCTAGCCTCGAAAGGGCCTGGCAGACGGAAGAGGTCCCTAGCTGATCGCAGTGACTCAAAACAAATTTAACTTTGTTTTCGCACAACACGCAGGTAAAATTGAAAACCACAGGAACTGGTGTGTAGTTCTGGGCGTTAGGGGCTAATTCAGTCTTTAGAGGACCCATACCAGCATTCAGAGACCCACTGATCTGCGGAGGGCCCAACATCGCATTCAGATAGCCCATTCTGGCCTCCATAGGGTCCACTCTGACCTACATAGGACTCACTCTGACCTCCATTGGGTCCACTCTGACCTACATAGGACTCACTCTGACCTCCATAGGGCCAACTCTGACCTACATAGGACTCACTCTGACCTCCATTGGGACAACTCTGGCCTCTATAGGGTCCACTCTGGCCTCCATAGGGCAGTGTCAGAAAAGTGGCCTGTTTTTCATTTTTCTGAACTTGGGAGTTTTGTTCCGTGAAAACTTTGACAGTAAATAATTATTTTTGTTTAGTCTGCGGGTGCAAAGGGCTGACAAGCATAACACATAGACCGATACTTGACTTTCCGAGCAATGCTCGGAACGTGACAGTGATGCGACACAAATTGTTACAAAAATTGTAAGGCTCCAAATTCCCAACATCCGAAATTTCTGCAATGATTTACAATTAGGGAAGGAAAACTGGTACTTTTCCAAAAAAAGCACAAACTTTTTAAACCTCCCAAAAAAGTGTTTGCGTATTCAGGTTACAATCCCGCCACCGATACCATGGTCATCGGGGCCATGGATAACCCCGGGACACTAAAAACACGTTATGCAAAAGACGGCAGTACTTTAGCTGAGATTTGAGCCCAGTTTCCCATATACGCTTATGCAACGATACACAGTACCTTTTTAACATACGACCCAGGAGTCTCGGTCCCCGACTGACACCAAGACCATATCTGTACAGGAAATACGACTGACGATTCATCAACTTTCCACATCATGCACATATTGGCACATATGAAAATAGGTTGTGTAGAAACGCGTATCAAAAATTACGCAAAAAAAATACTGGTATACCTACGCATTAACAAATTTGTTCCGCCGCCGGCGAAAAATTTGTTCCGTGAACTTAGATCGTGGAACCACTTTTCTGACGCTGCCATAGGGTACACTCTGCCTATATAGGGCCAACTCTGACCTACATAGGACTCACTCTGAACTCCATTGGGTCCACTCTGACCTCCATAGGGCCAACTTTGACCTACATAGGACACACTCTGACCTCTGTTGAGTCCACTCTGACCTCTATAGGGTCCACTCTGACCTGCATAGGACTCACTCTGACCCCCATTGGGTGCAATCTGACCTCTATAGGGTCCACTCTGACCTACATAGGACTCACTCTGACCTCCATTGGGTCCACTCTGACCTCTATAGGGTCCACTCTGACCTTCATAGGGCCAACTCTGACCTCCATAGGGTCCACTCTGGCCTACAGAGGGCTCACTCTGGCCTCCAGAGGGTCCACTCTAGCCTCCATAGGGCCAACTCTTGCCTCCATAGGGTCCACTCTGGCCTCCATAGGGTCCACTCTGGCCTTCATAGGGTCCACTCTGACCTCCATAGGGCCAACTCTGGCCTCCATAGGGTCCACTCTGGCCTCCATAGGGCAGTGTCCCAAAATTCCATGTTTGCTTGGGTGTCAGAGTGGAAAATTCGAGCGAAAAAAAAGACAATGGGAGTGGAAAATGATGTACAAAATGGCACCATGTTGATTTGTGTTGAATATGAAAAGCAGTATGAGTTTTCGTTGAAAGCATGTATTTTTAGTAAATATTTTTGTCAGAATCAATATCACAATTCATAATTTGGGAGTGGAAAATTTACTCGTAAAATGGGGACAGTGGAAAATTATTCACATTTCAGTGTCATTTCCCACCCAAATACACAAATCTTGGGACACTGCCATTGGGTCCACTCTGGTCTCCACAGGGTCCACTCTGGCCTCCATAGGGCCCATTCTGGCCTCTATTCTGGCCTCCATAGGGTCCACTCTGGCCTCTACAGGGCCCACTCTAGCCTCCACAGGGTCCACTCTAGCCTCCACAGGGCCCACTCTAGCCTCCATAGGGTCCACTTTGGCCTCTACAGGGCCCACTCTAGCCTCCACATGGCCCACTCTAGCCTCCATAGGGTCCACTCTGGCCTCCATAGGGTCCACTCTGGCCTCCATAGGGTCCACTCTGGCCTCCATAGGGTCCACTCTGGCCTCCATAGGGTCCACTTTGGCCTCCATAGGGTCCACTCTGGCCTCCATAGGGTCCACTCTGGCCTCCATAGGGTCCACTCTGGCCTCCATAGGGTCCACTCTGGCCTCCATAGGGTCCACTCTGGCCTCCATAGGGTCCACTCTGGCCTCCATAGGGTCCACTCTGGCCTCCATAGGGTCCACTCTGGCCTCCATAGGGTCCACTCTGGCCTCCATAGGGTCCACTCTGGCCTCCATTCCATAGGGTCCACTCTGGCCTCCATAGGGGTTCACTCTGGCCTCCATAGGGTACCACTCTGGCCTTCATAGGGTCCAACTCTGGCCTCCATAGGGTCCACTCTGGACTCCATAGGGTCCACTCTGGACTCCATAGCGTCCACTCTGGT
The DNA here is from genome assembly GCA_036785665.1 of Chirona hameri. Taxonomy (NCBI): domain Eukaryota; kingdom Metazoa; phylum Arthropoda; class Thecostraca; order Balanomorpha; family Balanidae; genus Chirona; species Chirona hameri. Next base: position 2,120 of record JAXIVJ010018454.1, on the reverse strand, counting down.
CTCCCAGCCCCCAGGGCACAATATTATCATGTGCTGTGATCGCACCCAATCTTACCAATGCATAGTATGGGCATATTGGTACGATCGGCCTACACAGATTTCGAAACCCGGGATCGAACCCAGGGACATCCCGATCTTCGTTCTAGCGTCCTCCTGATTGTTTTATAATAATTTAGTCCGAATGTTTTGTATGGATGGATTTCCGAGAGTCAGGACCCGCGCTAAGTCAGAGCTTGTTCGCGCAGGTCCTGACCTCACCACCCGATCACAAAATTCATGTTGGCCGGCAGAATTTAGAGACGAAAGTTGTACGTGCCCCGACATAATACCTGGACACGGTAAGCCCCAGCTCACTGGCGTCACCTGACCTTGAGTGCGACCGCTGCCACCGGGCCGCAGGCTATCCCAGTATGAAGAAAATAGCGAACGCCGAACCGACCTCGAACCCGGCTAGCCCACTACCGGGATAGTTCAGAAGTCCCAGCGCTCTCCCACTGAGCTACAGGAGCGGACTGATTGAGCCACCTTGCATGGCAGATGAAATTCGATTTGAGTAAATGTAAGAAGTATGCATGCTGGACGAGTTAGCAGTAAACATATGTACGAAATGGGTGGGCAGAAACTTGAGCCAGTGTAAAGGAAAGAGATTTAGGTGTTGTGGTAAACAATAGACTATCAGCGGCAGACCCAGCCGCTGATAGAAGCTAGAAGCTAGCCTGTAGAAGCTAGGAAAAAGGCACTTGGAATGCTTGAGGCCATTAAAGAGTTTCCTACGAAAGTGAAGAGGTCAATAACAAAACTTAATTGTGCATACGTTTACACCACATTTGGAGTATTGTGTGCAAAGCCCTCCAACATAATGAGAAAGAAAGAGCTAAAGGGCAACACAAATGGTAATTTGTCTTGATGGTTTGCCTTATGAAGATAAATTAAAGAAATTGGGTATGTTCTAACTCACTGGCGGATCCAGCCTCCCTCCGTGTGGGGGAACATTTTTTTTGTGGCAAAAAGGTCCCCATTTTTTTCCCTTTCGCGGATTTGGTCGGTCACGCTTATTTTTGGTATTCGAGCTTAAGAAATTCAGTTTTTAAATCACAAAAATTTATTTTTGTAGATTTTTTTCCATTTTTTTGGGGGGGTAAAAACACAATTTTGAAAATCAAAGATAGCCATTTTGAAGAGAATGTCACACTCCTTTTTGTGACGTTTTTTAATTTGAGCAATTTGCTTTAAAACTCTATTTTCTACGATTAGTTCAAACATTTATAGTTTTTCCACCAAAAATGGCATGACATGGCGTTCATTAAAACGTCATTACCTCCAAAAAAACTTCATCAATTCATTGTGAATTTGGTGAGAAGACGTAGAATTGATGCAGCTATAAGGTACTGAACAGTTTGACGTTTGATATCTATCATAGTTTTTAAGTTATTGAGCAAATCCGGGGGCAGATTTCTGCACCCCCCCCCCCCCCCCAGCGGGGGCGCGGGTCACAGGAGATGCTTGAATTGCATCAGGTGCGCTGTTGTATCTATCATTGAAATAAATGGATACATACAAACTTCAAATTAAATCACTCAAGAAAAAAACTTCCGTTTTCATGACGTTTTATCCTAAGATCATTGTTTTTCACGTTCAGTGCAGGGAACGCGCGGGGGGGGGGGGGGCATACTTGTATTGAATACCCCTTCACAGATTCACTGTGGGGGGGGGGTGTCATTTGCCACTTATGGCCCCCCCCCCCCCCCCCTGATTCCGCTAGTGCCAGCAATTATCGCCAAGGAGATTTTAACGATAAATTGGGGAACGCGCGAGGGGGGGGGGGGGGGAGCATACTTATTATTTAATGACCCCAGATTCCTGTGGAGGGGGGGGGGGTGCATTTGCCCCCTGATGCCCCCACCCCCCCCCTGGATCACGCCAGTGTTTCTCACTTAGATATATAAGGCTAAAAGAGGATCTCATTTAAGTCCTCAAAATATTGTAAATGCTCAGGATTTCTGGATATTTAAAGGTAATGTTTGAGTTCATAGAGAAAATCGAGTGGTAGAGGTTACATCAGCATAAATGCATTATGAACCAAATGTAGGACTAGGCTACGACAGTCATTTTTCAGTAAG
>JAXIVJ010018453.1:0-23186 GCA_036785665.1 Chirona hameri | reverse complement strand
AAAGACTTTGCGTACCTATAGAGAATGCATATCAAAGTACCCTGATTTTACTATTTTTTCTTCAGATACTGAGACAGTTTTGTTAATCAGCGACCCCCCCCCCCCCCCTGGCACATGGTCAGGATTTTTATCAGGGGGGCACGTCGTTGGTAGAAACAATTTTCGCTCCTCAGACATATGTTGTTGACTGGGGGGAGGGGGGGGGGGGTCGGGTAGTCAGAGAATCTAATTTTATCAAGTGTAAATTTATTTTGCATAGGGGGTGCATGGCCCCCGTGCCCCGCCTCCGCAAGTATTTCCACTGATAACGCGATTATTACAGCTGCACTTGACCGACTTTCCAGTACATGTTCGGCAATTTTCGAAATGCGGGCGGCAAACAAACAAGAACACGACACTGGACTGCCGTTCTTCACATGGCGAAAAGACTTGCCTAGCATGGCCTAGCATGGCCTAGCATGGCCTAGCATGGCCGCCCCCCCCCCTGGATCCACTAATGCTGGCAAATTATTTCTGATAATCGAGTCATGAGATGTGCAACATTTATGTTGATTGAAAAAACTATACATTTTGTTGTGCTTCAAATGGATATATCATAATTACCTGCCTATGATGATAACGTTAAGTAAATAATCTCATTGCCAATATCATGCCAACATTTTCACCAAACATCACTGCTACAGCCGTACAGCGAAAAACTCACCTAAATGATTCAGGCACATCCCACGTCATGTTGATCCGTTCTCTAAATATTCGTCTGTTTCTTTTCCTCTCTCTTCTCTCATCTTCCATACCGTTCATGAGTGGTAGGTATAGGGCGAGATAAAGACTGGCTGGTCCATAAGTTTTTACTACGGAAAGGAGCATGTGTGTATTTGGTAGTAGAGTTGTAAATATTTTTTTACAATTCTACTACCGTCGGAAAATCAGCTGACCATTATGAAACAGAACGCGTCAATTTGCTTACTAACTAGTAGTAACATAGTAGAGTTGTAAAGTTGTAAAGTCTCGAGTGTAGTAAGTAGTAGTTTTTGGTTTCTGAAACACAATTTTACAACTTTACTACACAATCTTACAACTATACTACAAAATTGTACTACCAAACCTTTATGAGAAAGGCCTTTATGCGGGCTATTCAAACCTTTATGAGGTTGCGGCCACGACCCACCGACCGCGCGCGCGGCCGGCCCAGGCTAACCCGCACGGTCACGTGACCGCCTGCGGTTGGCGAAGGACGGGGTCGCTGTTCCTCGCCGGCCGCAAAAGCGATGGAATTATCTAGTACATGCCACTGGTCAAGCTAAACCTCCACGCATAACAAATATTTGTTACCTTAAAAATGCTTAGTCAGGAAATGAAAGCACCTTAACCCTCGCCAGTGCAGGGTCGTAACAGAGACTGGCTCTGTTACTAGGATATGATCCACTGTTTTTGTTACTACGATATGATCCACTGTTTTTGTTACTACGATATGATCCACTGTCTCTGTTACTACGATATGATCCACTGTATATGTTACTACGATATGATCCACCGTCTCTGTTACTACGATATGATACACTGTCTCTGTTACTACGATATAATCCACTGTCTCTGTTACTACGATATTATCCACTGTCTCTGTTACTACGATATTATCCACTGTCTCCGTTACTACGATATAATACACTGTCTCTGTTACTACGATATGATCCACTGTCTCTGTTACTACGATATGATCAACTGTTGTTGTTACTACGATATGATCCATTGTCTCTGTTACTACGACATAATCCACTGTCTATGTTACTACGATATGATCCACTGTTTTTGTTACTACTATATGATCCACTGTCTCTGTTACTACGATATGATCCACTGTCTCTGTTACTGCGATATGATCCACTGTCTCTGTTACCACGATATTATCCACTGTCTCTGTTACTACGATATGATCCACTGTCTCTGTTACTACGATATGATCCACTGTCTCTGTTACTACGATATGATCCACTGTCTCTGTTACTACGATATTTTCCACTGTCTCTGCTACCACGATATTATCCACTGTCTCTGTTACTACCATATGATCCACTGTCTCTGTTACTACGATATGATCCACTGTTTGTGTTACTACGATATGATCCACTGTCTCTCTTACTACGATATGATCCACTGTCTCTGTTATTACGATATGATCCACTGTTTGTGTTACTACGATATGATCCACTGTCTCTGTTACTACGATATGATCCACTGTTTTTGTTGCTACGATATGATCCACTGTTTTTGTTACTACGATATGATCCACTGTCTCTGTTACTACGATATGATCCACTGTTTTTGTTACTACGATATGATCCACTGTTGTGTTACTACGATATGATCCACTGTCTCTGTTACTACGATATTATCCACTGTCTCTGTTACTACGATATTATCCACTGTCTCTGTTACTACGATACTATCCACTGTCTCTGTTACTACGATATGATCCACTGTCTCTGTTATTACGATATGATCCACTGTTTTTGTTACTACGATGTGATCCACTGTCTCTGTTACTACGATATGACCCACTGTTTTTGTTACTACGATATGATCCACTGTCTCTGTTACTACGATATGATCCACTGTCTCTGTTACTACGATATTATCCACCTACGTGACCGTGTAGGGGGCGGGAGGGCACGACCCCTGGCGTTTCGCCCCTAATTGAATCTTCGATTCAAACACGAGCGTGTTGCTTGTGATGAGAGAAAGCCGTTAGTACCCAATTTGAAGGTTCTGGGTCATTAGGTGACCTCTGAAGTCATGTCAATGACCCGGATGTCATCCAAATCGTGCATGTGTAGATATTTAATTATAATCGAGCTAGAATCGTGAATGAGCATATACTTATGCAAAATGGGTGCCAAATTGGAAATCAGCGTCACAAAATGTCCTAGAAACGGCCAGAGGCAAAGCAGTCATCTCTGGTCATCGGAGGTCACGATCTCAGTGGAAACCATAAATGGCACCTGTTCACCTGTGCACCTGCTCCTGCGCAATAAACACTCGGAAACTGCACAAGTTACAAGCATCGATACTACGGGACGCCAGTCGCGCCTGCAGACATGACCTTGAGAAACAGGTCATAGAGCACGGGTCATAAGGAGTAGAAGCTGGAAATTTTCAGATCATGTGTCAAATTGTTCAAGAGTAGGGTACTGCTGGCGAGGGTTAAACCACGGCGCTGTCTTGACAACAGCGCAAAAGGCATTGTAGCCAATGCAGTCGGTGAGCAATTTGACATGTCCTGTCCTATTTAACTGAAAGCAAAGTTGTAATTGCCTTGGAGCGATTATACGTTGTATGCCTAAAAACGTCCGCTCTGTTTGCGACCGAATAAGAGCGTGATGGAATACTGTTGCTGTATGGAACAGCGATGCTCTCTGCCAGATACAATTATACTCTACGGTCGTGGGAGCTTGTAGTACGACAGCAGGATAGGCGCTGGCAGCTTGTCAAAAATAGTATTATTTGGTCACTTTATCGGTGATTAATAGGTGTTCACCGTTTGGTCGCACTTATAAAATTCCTCTGGCTGAAAAGGATGGAAGCGATTTGTTACTGCCACGTTTTAGTAAGGACCTCATCGTTTTCTGATTAATGGTCAGAACCTTTCATAAGAAAGAGCTATGATGTATGTTTTTAGACCAGCGCATCTTTTCTGTGGCCAAAGGTGGTGAATTCAGTTCGATCAAACGCGGCTGCCGGTCTTAGTGACAGACAGACTCTCTTTATGACAGACAGACTCTCCAGCGACCTTCTTCAGCCCGGTCATTCATTCCATAACTCGGCTGAAGGAGAAAGCTGAAGTGCCGAAAGAGCCCCTGTTATAAAAACGAAGCTGTTGCTGAAGAAAGCTAGCTTTAAAAAAAATTAGTCCGAATATTTTAATGGGTGGATTTATCGGATCAGAGCCCTATGCGAAGCAGAGATTGTTGCGTGGGTCCTGACCACTACCATCCGATTACGTAGTTCCAGTTCAACGACATAATTTAGTGGCGATAGTTTAACGTGCTCGAAGTTTGAGCACGGTCTGCCCAGCTCCTGATTTCATCTGACCTGTTTGCGGACGATGCCACCGACCGCAGGTCATCCCGGTCAGGAGCGGATAACTCGAACCCACCTTGCCAGGATGGGCAAATTTCCAGCCCGACGCTCTACCAACTGAGCTATGTGGGCGGACCACGTATTACTTTCGAGTTTCCATAGTTTCAGTTGTTAGCTACCATAATAATAAATACCATTATATTGTGACTCAGAGGGTCAAACCGGAGACGGCTGAGGGCAGTGCTACGCGTTAGCGTTGCACGCTTTTAGCGTCGAATATTTCCTCTGGGAGGTCGCTCGGCCAAAGGTGGGCCGGCCTTTGCGTGTGTGTGTGTGTGTGTGTGTGTGTGTGTGTGTGTGTGTGTGTGTGTGTGTGTGTGTGTGTGTGTGTGTGTGTGTGTGTGTGTGTGTGTGTGTGTGTGTGTGTGTGTGTGTGTGTGTGTGTGGCTGTGGCTGTGGCTGTGGCTGTGGCTGTGGCTGTGGCTGTGGCTGTGGCTGTGGCTGTGGCTGTGGCTGTGGCTGTGGCTGTGGCTGTGGCTGTGGCTGTGGCTGTGGCTGTGGCTGTGGCTGTGGCTGTGGCTGTGGCTGTGGCTGTGGCTGTGGCTGTGGCTGTGGCTGTGGCTGTGGCTGTGGCTGTGGCTGTGGCTGTGGCTGTGGCTGTGCGTGTGCGTGTGCGTGTGCGTGTGCGTGTGCGTGTGCGTGTGTCGCCTCTAGAGCCCAAACGGCTGGACCGATTTCGACATAAGTGGCATTGCTCGATGCGCCGATTCGGGGGACACAAGTTGGTGCCAGTCGCAGAGCAATCGGCACGTGGTACGATCCAAAAGGTGGACATCTGCAAAATGAAATTCCGGCCTCCACAGGTCAAACGGTTAGTGACACATATTTGATACTCGCAGGTCACGTGCGCGGTAAGCGCCCGGATGCCCGTCGGGGTCGCCGACACCGAGGGGTGTAAACTACACCCGCGGGTGGGGTGCAACCGCGTGGACTTTCGGTCGTCTGGTGCCGCGTATTGTTGAACTAGACTGGCCAAAGTTGGTTTATGGATAGTACTCGATTAGCGCGTTCCGATGCTGTATCACTTGGGATGGCACGTGACACTTGCAGCACGTGGCATGCGCCGAAAAGCAAACTTCGGTAAAGATTATTAAACAGGCTCCACTGATAAAACCATTGTCGGCACAGACTCCATACTCGCAGGCCACGTGGACGTTACAGGGTCCAGGTGCCTCTTGGGTCGGCGACTAGGAGCACCCGATAGAGCAGTACTGAGGACGATCTGATAAAAATGGGCCAAGTAGATCTCGGCCCAAGTTTGATGGCTGGAGGTATCAGGAGTTGACAACTAGCAATGGTAGAAAAAGAAACTTAACAGCCAATTTGAAACATATGTGTAGTGATGCACTACTCATTACATAATGTATGACCACAGAGCAAAAACATGTGGTCAAAATAGGATATTTTTGGCCCGAGGCAATATTTTTGCGTCAACTTTATGTAGTGAGTTGCCACTTTTTAACACCCCTGTTCAGCGGACTTAAACGAAATGAGCAGACATGTACATTGGTATATTGGCACGGTTGGTATATTATTCCTATTGTTTATTTGTAGGATCACCAACATCGAAAATACGGACGAAGTCAATTCCTCACAAAAGCGAAGCAAAATAAACATCCGAATAAATGTGAACACTAACAGACAACGGTGTTGAGAATGTACGAGTCTCAGATAGACGAAACTCTGCTTCAAAATCCAATGGCGACGACACGGGATTACAATTAGTAGGGACAAATACAAGTGCAAGTGTACTTTAACCCTCGCCAGTGCAAGGGGATGCACCCCTCCCCCTCCCCTCGTTTTTTTTTTGGAAATCACTCGCGTAAATATCAACCGTTTGCATGAAACTTTCAGTACCCTACTTTTGAGCAATTTGACACAACCTCTAAAATTTTCGAACTTCCATAACCCGTGACCTATGGACCTGTTTGTCAAGGTCATGTCAGGCGCAACCGGCGTCCCGTAGAATCAATCGATCCTTGTAACTTGTGCAATTTCATAGTGTTTGTTGTTTTGGATCATATGCACGGGTGTTTACAGGTGACAGTTGAGGTTTGCATTGAGATTGTGACCTCGATTGACCTTTTCAGATGTCAACCGAGGTCACTGACCTCCGATGACCTCAGATAACTTTTTTTGGCTTCTGGCAGTTTCTAGGACATTTTGTGACGCTGATTTCGAATATGGGATCCATTTTACATAATTATATGTTCCACTGGGGTCATGCGCTTCCACAGGTCAACCTGTGGAAGCGCACTGACCTCAGATGACCTGACATGACCTTTTTGGAATTTGGCAGTTTCTATGACATTTTGTGACGCTGATTTCAAATTTGGCACCTATTTTGCATAATTATATGCTCATTCACGTTTCTAGCTCGATTAAATTCAATTTCCACGCATTTACAATTTTGATGATTTTTGGGTCATTGACATGACCTCAGAGGTCACCTAATGATCCGGGACCTTAAAATCGGGTGTCGATGGATTCCTCTCATCACAAGCAACACGCTCGTTTTTTAATCAAAGGTCTAGCTCAATTAGGGGGCGAAACGCCAAGGAGGGGGTGGGGTCGTACCCCCTCCCCTCCTCCTGCACGGTCACGCAGTGATTGGACGCTGCACTGGCGAGGGTTAACCCTCGCCCTACGGGAGCTTTTTTCACCTTCGCCTAACAGCCCCCCCCCCCCCCGTTAACCCGCCATTGACTGGGGGGGCGTTTAACGCCCCCCTGATGAATTTTCGCAATAACTGAAAACCTAATAGCGATATCAACGTGAAACTTCGGGTACCTTCTAATAAATCATTTTTACGTCTTATGTGCAAAAATAAAAATAAAATCGTCGAATTTTTTTCTCGAGTTATAGCGAATTTAGTGACGTCACTACACACGAGTTTTACACCAAAATCAGCTAGACTTTGCCAAGACGTACAAATGCCACATTTGAAGCAAAATGCAATCGAAAAACGCCAAAAGATAGAAAATTGCAACTGCTAAAATCTGTATATCTCGGATTGTTTGATTTTTTTTGTTTTTCACCCCCCCCCCCCAAAAAAAAACTAAAAAACATTTTTGTTTTAAATTATCATAAAATATTTTTTTTTTTAATATTCAAAACCGGAAGATATGTCAGAGAATCATACCTAGGCGACTACCATGCCAAATTTAAAACTGTTATTTCCATTTTTTACGGACTTATGACATCTAAAGTATCGGTAACTTCTGACGTCATATTTTGAAATTGCGTGTTTTTTGCTTTTATTGACTAAATACAGACAAATAAATGCCACCACTGTATTTCTGAGACAAAACTGGTCTAGTAACATGCCTTTTTTGTTTAGATTTAACCATTTCAAATGTTGACCTTCGGTGACCTGAACTTAACCTGAAGTTGACATTTACTTCACGTAAATGAAGTCAGGTGGTAAAATGACTATCACTATCGAATTATACGTGGACAATAACTCACGAAACATGTGTTGTATGACTTTCGTAGATATTTTGAGCATAGTGACCTTTTGTGACCTGACCTTGACCTTGACCTTGGCCAACAATCTCACGTTTGCTCATGTGGGATATGTATCATACCTTTGGCAGAACTTTGGGTGAAACTGGTCGCAATCGAAGGCTTTAGATGGAATGAAGGCCCATAAACTCAAATACGCCGATTTTGACCTTTGACCTGACCGTAACCTGACATTTGACCTCGCTTTGACATTTTTTTGCATGCTTTAGATTCTCTCATTGAAAGCTTCCGATTGCCGTCTTGCGCGTCTCGCTGCGATATCTTTGGTTCGGAAGATAACTAGGGGGGCGTTTAACGCCCCCCCCCCCCCCCCCCCCCCCCAGTCAATGGCGTTCTGCTGAGACCCCAGTCAATGCCGGGTTAACTTCCAAACCAAGCAACTTAGGGCAAGCGGTAAGAACCAGCATGTTGCCTGGTATGAGAGGAATCTGACAGTATGCGATTTTTAGGTTTCAAGTCAACGGGTGACCATCCAGGTCACGTGAATGACCTAAGATCGACCACGTCCAGAACAGCGATTTTTATCCGTCAGAAAACCTCAAAATGAGAAATTGATAAATGTAAGTAAAAAGGCATGTTCGTAGACCAGTTTTGTTTCAGAAATACAGAAAAGTTAATTATTTGTTCGTATCTGGTCCAAAAAGTCCAAAAAAGGTATTAAAAAATGACGTCATGAGTTTCTTACACTCAGGGAGCCATCACTCAGTAAAAATAGAGGTATTGCTTTGAAATTTGGTTTGGGTATTTCCATACACATTTCTCTCGCATATATTACGTTTTTTAACATCTTTGAAAATTTTGATTTTGTGGTGATTTTCCACACAAAAAAAAACAGTTTTGTTAATTTTAGGGGTCAAAACCCCAAAACTTTGGAAATCCGAGATAATAATTTAAAGAGAATGCCATTTTCTATCTTTGCTGATTTGTGTTTGCAATTTGCTTTGAAACTCTGTTTTCTACGATTTTTTCTCCCAAACATTTATCGTTTTTCAACCAAAATGACGTCATCAAAACATCATTATCTCCCAAACTACTTAACGAATTACAATTACGTTTTTTACAGCATACGTATGATTATTGTAAAGTCAGCTACTAAAACTTTCAGCAAGATGCGCCGCATGTATACAGAGTTATTCAAGAAAAACCTCAGGGTGGGGGGGGGGCTTTCAGGCCCCGCCCCGTAGGGCGAGGGTTAACATGGGAGCATATTAGGGACGGCTGAAAACTACCTGGGACAATGTCCCTAGTGTCCCCAGTGGCGGCGGCGTCCATGTCCAAATCTGCAATAACGGATTGAAAATCCTAACAGATCTGATGGCAACATCAACGGATCGGATCAGCGGATCAACGATGGTATTGGATATTTGGATGAGATGTGCAGGAGCTCTTGGATTTGACAACAACTCTGTGTAGCAGAATTAAACAAGACTTTTCATTGTTCTGCGTTTGAGCGATGCCGCGATTCTTCCTGTCTTCTCCAGCGGTCAACCGAACTGTCTGCCCCTGCGCTGTTGCCGATTGCGTTAGGTCGCGTTCGGTTCAGTGGCGCTAAACTGCAAGTTGGGTAAGTAATGAGCATCAACTCAGATGAACCTGGTGACCTGACGTGGTCTGCTGGCAGCGTCATCAATACCGACGCTGTCTGAGCCCGGTCAGCGCTGCCTGTGTCCAGCCAGCGCTGTCTGAGTCCGGCCAGCGCTATCTGAGCCCGGTCAGCGCTGCCTGTGTCCAGCCAGCGCTCTCTGAGTCCAGCCAGTGTTGTCTGAGTCCAGCCAGCGCTGTCTGAGTCCTGCCAGCGATCTCTGAGTCCGGCCAGCGCTGTCTGAGTCCAGCCAGCGCTGTCTGAGTCCAGCCAACGCTGTCTGAGTCCGGCCAGCGCTGTCTGAGTCCAGCCAGCGCTGTCTGAGTCCGGCCAGCGCTGTCTGAGTCCGGCCAGCGCTGTCTGAGTCCAGTCAGCGCTGTCTGAATCCAGCCAACGCTGTCTGAGCCCGGTCAGCGCTGTCTGGATCCGACCAGCGCTGTCTGAGTCCAGCCAGCGCTGTCTGAGCCCGGTCAGCGCTGTCTGGATCCGGCCAGCGCTGTCTGAGTCCAGCCAGCGCTGTCTGAGTCCGGCCAGCGCTGTCTGAGTCCAGTCAGCGCTGTCTGAGTCCAGTCAGCGCTGTCTGAATCCAGCCAACGCTGTCTGAGCCCGGTCAGCGCTGTCTGGATCCGACCAGCGCTGTCTGAGTCCAGCCAGCGCTGTCTGAGCCCGGTCAGCGCTGTCTGGATCCGGCCAGCGCTGTCTGAGTCCAGCCAGCGCTGTCTGAGTCCGGCCAGCGCTGTGTGAGCCCGGCCAGCGCTGTCTGAGTCCGGCCAGCGTTGTGTGAACCCATTCAGCTCAGCTCGACTAATGGCGCAGCTAATTATCTAACCTGTTAGGAGGCTGCAGGGAGGGGGCTGCGGGGGCTGCCGTGACAACCGCCAATCACAAACCATCTGCCAATCACAAACCATCTGCCAATCACAAACCATCTGCCAATCACAAACCATCTGCCAATCACAAACCATCTGCTCGACCGTCACCTAATGCTGCCAACAAGTGCACGGACAATAAATGGGGCACTTCACTAACCGAGCACCTATACCAGCGCTTTGCTCTGAGTTGAAGGCCAATCATGGTATAAGTGCTCCTCCGTTGTGCGCTCAAATGATTCGGCTGAGTGGTTCGACCGTCGGTAAGATGCGGCGGCGGCGGTGAAGTTGTGAGCGCAGGTCAGTGACTGAGCACTCCGGCCCCAGGTCCGGGTGGCGCTGCAGAGCCCCGCTGCAGCTTCTCATGGCTGACTGACGCCGCCGTAATCACCCCGAAGCCGAAGGCGGGCTCCGACAAGTTCATTGTACTTATCATGTCATCACCGATGCTTTATGCTCTGATTTGCATTGATCACATGCAAATATGAGTCCGTGAGTGTAAATGATGTCCAAATGAACAGCTAGTAATGACATACAGGCGAGCAAAAAGAGCTAGTGGTTTGCTTCTTGGCCCTGCATGCATTATATTTGGCTGTTATTTATTTAACTTTATTTGTATATTTTGGCCGAATTGCGTGGGAGACTTTGTGTTCAGAGTACAATGTTAGGCCGAGCTTGTTACGTGTACCCTGAACCAATGGCGGCGCCACCATAGGGGCAGGGGTGGCAGATTGCCACCCCTGTCGTGACACTGCACTGGGGTGGCATTGTCACCCCTAAAATTTAGGCCACCGTCAAAATTATACTGGTGCTGTTTGGCCATATTCGTGGATTCCGGCTGCTGCCGCGCATATGGAACAGTTCCATTCATCGACCAATGCAAATTGTAGTCACGTTAGCCTATATTGCTATTCAAACTATTCTATCTAATCATGACCATAATATTCGGCAATTTTACAGACACTTTCGCTCTGTATCGGTAATCTAACTATACTAAATATCATATACAAAAACTAAATATCCTGGCAGAAAGACTGTTTTAACTATTTTAACCTGGAGACTGGGAGGCTGCTCATACTGGTGATTACCACCTAACATGAACTTGTGAACCCCACTGGCTAACTTGTGAACCGGACAACTCAGATTAGGTTGAGGTGTCAACTGTCACTAGTTCACGGGTGTCACTGGTGTCACTAGCTGACCTTACCAGTTGCTGGTTATGATCACTGACAATGATTATTGAACAGGGCTGATTGTGATAGGAAATTTGTGTTGATTGGGGTCAATGTCTAATGGCTGAAAACATAAGTGAATGGCTATCCCTAACAGCACTTATGACGTATCAGCTCAGTTTGGGGTCAGTGTTTTTTGACTGATAAGCCCTCAACCTGAATTGGGCAGCGCCCAGCTCGAAGCCTCCTTCTGATGCGCACTGACAGGATCAAAACCAGGGTAGGCCCAGTCTGGAAATCAGGATCAGCCAGACAATTTTCCTCACCTCCGTCCTCCACAGCTACCACTCCACTTGCACTGCTCATTGGCCCTCATATTTACCACCTCAAATACCAATTGTTTGCCTTGGATTACTGATGCTTTACAATAGGATTATACTGGTCTTTCTGGGTGTTATTCGCCCAGTACTGCATAGCCTTGGCAAGCCTCCAACAATTTTAACTTGAACTTGTGTCAAAGTTACAACTAAATTGTGAGTTGTGACATTCATTCAGCTGAAGTTTCATGGATATGTTGTGTGCCCTTGTGTCAAATTGTGAAACTACGTGACTTTGTCCCGTGACTGATGTCATTGTGTGTGGTGTTAAAAAGAAATGAAGAAAAACTATACAAAAACTAATAAAAGAAAAACTTTTTAAAAAAATAGTAGAACATCTTGTTCAACTATTGTTTTTCCTGTCTTGTGTTCATGTTTGTTGTGCCTGCGTACCACGTGTCTTCTATGTGTGGTCGCGTACACCTATTTGTCACTTGTGCGCAATTATGAGAACATGTGTACCACTCCCATGTGTGTAAGGTATTTTAACATAGTAACTGGGATGGCAATTGCTACCCCAGTCATGCAGAATGCCACCCCAGTGACGGCACTTTGCCACCCCAGTTAAAAAGATGCTGAAACGCCCCTCTCGGCGATAAAGTAGCCCCGGGAGATGAGGCCGCCCCTTTGCATCAAAGAACGACAATCTAAATTAAAATACCATCCATTTCAGCAGGGGCGTAACCACCTATACGTACAGTACGGAATGTCCGTACCGTTTTCAACGCCCCCCCCCCCCCCCCCCCCCCTCCGGACCATTTTTGTTTTGCAATTAGCACCGCCAACAGGACAGGCACCAGTGGCGTACAGAGTATACGGTCATTCAGGGCATGACCTGGTCCTTTGAACCCGAGGCGCCCATGCAAAGCTGGCGCCCCTCCGATCAGTGACGGCGCCTCTCCGGCCCGTGACGGCGCCCCTCCGGCCAGTGACGGCGCCCCTTCGGCTAGTGGCGGCGCCCCCTCCGGTCAGTGACGGCGCCCCTCCGGCCAGTGACAGCGCCCATCCGGTTGGTGACGGCGCCCCTCCGACCAGTGACGGCGCCTCTCTGGCCAGTAAAGGCGCCCCTCCGACCAGTGACGGCGCCCCTCCGACCAGGGACGGCACCCCTCCGGCCAGTGACGGCGCCCCTCCGGCAAGTGACGGCGCCCCTCCGGCTAGTGACGGCGCCCCCTCCGGTCAGTTACGGCGCCCCTCCGGCTGGTTACGGCGCCCCTCTGCCCAGTGAAGGCGCCCCTCTGGCCAGCCACGGTGCCCTTCCGGCGAGTGACGGCGCCCATCCGGGCTCCGACCAGTGATGGCGCCCCTCCGGACAGTGACGGCGCCTCTCCCGCCAGTGACCGCGCCCCCTCCGGACCGTGACGGCGCCCCTCCGGCCAGTAACGGCGCCCCTCCGGCTAGTGTCGGCGCCCACCTCGGTCAGTGACGGCGCCCCTCCGGACAGTGACGGCGCCTCTCCCGCCAGTGACCGCGCCCCCTCCGGCGAGTGACGTTGTCCCTACGACTAGTGACTGCCCCTCTCCAGACCATGACGGCGCCCCTCCGGCTAGTGACGGCGCCCCTCCGGCCAGTTACGGCGCTACTGCGGCTAGTGACGGCGCCCCCTCCGGTCAGTGACGGCACGCCTCAGGCTAGTGACGGCGCCCCTCCAGATAGTGACGGCGCCCCTCAGGCTAGTGACGGCGCCCCTCAGGCTAGTGACGGCGCCCCTCCGGTTAGTGACGGCGCCCCTCCGACCAGTGACGGCGCCCCTCCGGCCATTGGCAGCGCCCCTCCTACTAGTGACCGCCCCTCTCCACCGGTGACGCGCCCCTGGCCAGTGACGGCGCCCCTCCGACTAGTGACGGGGGGGGGCTCTCCTTAGTCTCCTATAGTGCATCGCCTGCATCTCACATCGGCGTAACACACTTCCGCGGCAAAGGGCATTGGAAATCTACAAAGTGCACCGTGTCACTGGATTCAGACATAATGCAATGGAGCCGACAACGTTCATCAGATATAGACAAGTTTGAGTTGACTTAGGCAAACGTCATTCAGTTTCGTTGACGGAAAAATTGTAATTTAGAAAGTTTTAATTATATTTTTTCCATTCCGTGTAGGTTCGCAATAGGACCGTTTAGATTAACCCTCGCCCTACGGGAGCTTTTTTCACCTTCGCCCTACGGGGGGGGGACTGACAGGCCCCCCCCCCCCTGTTAACGTCCAAACCAAATAACTTAGAGCAATTCGGTAAGAACCAGCATGTTGCCTGTCATGAGAGGAATCGAACAGTATGTGACTTTTAGGTTTCAAGTCAACGGGTGACCTTCCAGGTCAAGTGAATGACCTCGGATTTACGACGTCCAGAACAGCGATTTTGCTCTTCAGAAAACCTCAAAATTAGAAATTGATAAATGTAAATAAAAAGGCATGTTCCTAGACCAGTTTTGGCTCCGAAATGCAGAAAAGGTAAGTATTTGTTTGTATTTTTTTTTTTTTAAAAGTCAAAAAAAGTTATTTTTAAAAATGACATCAGTTTTTACACTTAGGGAGCCATAACTCAGTCAAAAATGATGATATTGCTTTGAAATTTTGTATGGGTATTGTCCATACTCAGTTCTCTCACATGTTTCCGGTTTTTCTAATATATTTGAAAATTTTGATTTTGTGGGGATTCCCCCCCCAAAAAAAAAAAATTAGGTGTCAAAAACCAAAAAAAATGCAAATCCGAGATTGCCATTTTAAAGAGAATGTCATTTTGTATCTTCGGTGTATTGTGTTTGTAATTTGCTTTACAACTCTGTTTTCTACGATGTTTCAAATATTTCTCGTTTTTACCAACATGACCTCATTAAAACATGATTATCTCCCAAACTATTTATCCAATTCCAATTAAATTTTACAGCAAACGTATAATTGTTGTAAACTCAGTTACAAGAACTTTCAACAAGATGTGCCGCATGTGTAAAAAGTTATTCAAGAAAAACCTCAGGGCGGCCTGTCAGCCCCCCCCCCCCCCCCCGTAGGGCGAGGGTTAATCGGTTTTGCACCAGACCTTGCGAGATACTTATTTGATCTACGTTGTGGAAACTCAGGTGCCACTCAGGCGAACACTCAGGTGCCGGGCTACGGCAACAAAGTTGCTTCCATTCCAGGCCTGCATGATCCGCTCGCGGTCCTCCGCACAAACAGCACGGTGACGTCTCGGCATCTT
This sequence comes from Chirona hameri, assembly GCA_036785665.1. NCBI lineage: Eukaryota > Metazoa > Arthropoda > Thecostraca > Balanomorpha > Balanidae > Chirona > Chirona hameri. Next base: position 8,331 of record JAXIVJ010018453.1, on the reverse strand, counting down.
GATAGCGTAGAAATGTTGACCTGACTTGAGGTCATTTGGTGTGCCGGGAACAGGCAATGAGAGGCCGGAATTTGCTGCCTAGGCCACTGATCAACATAATGTCTTTACATATGCAATAAGTAATTTATTTTTACTTTCGGGTATAATACCCATGCATCTGTTTGAAATAAAAATAATATATTTTCCACCAACTAAATATATTTTGCATTGTCTAAATTAATTAAGAATTGGCAAAACCAAATGCAATGTAACGCAACTTAATGTCCTTGTCGATATTGAATGCCCCTGCCGATGTCCATTGACGCCGTTCGAATATGAACAGATGCTATTCTTGTGTAATGCAATGTGTCGAAGTGTTAAAGGGGTGTCTAAGTTACTAGATGCCGATTCGCATTGAGAAAAGGTGTAGCTGTCGTTTTGTAGTACGGAAAACGGCCTATCATGTGGACGTTCCTACATATATGGGCACAAATTACCAGGCATAATGTCCATCGGTGGAACCAACATGTCATAAGTGCTTGTGAGAGCTTTCCAAATGCATATAAACTTAATTTGGTTCATCCCACAATCACGGGAAGGCGAGAGACCATGCGACGGGGCGGCCGTCTCAGCGTTGCGGCCTACCACGGGGCGTGCGGTATACTAGCTGTCCTTTTTGTAGTACGGGAAACGGCAGCGGCTGCGCGTGGACGCGGATAACAATAGAAAGTGGGAGGAGTTACCTATCCATGCTTACTTTATCCATGATACAATTATGCCCCCCCCCCCCACGCGCTTTCCCTGCACTGAACATGAAAAACAATGATCTTAGGAGAAAACATCACGATAAAAACGGAAGTTTTTCTCGAGTGATTGAATTTGAAGTTTGTATGTAGGCATCCCTTTCTTTCAATGATAGACAAAATAGCGCACCTGATGCAATTCAAGCAGCCCCGGTGACACTTAACCCGCGCGGAGCTGGGGTGGGGGGGGGGGGGAATTTTACGCCCTCCCCCTCCCGAATTTTCTCAATAACTTGAAAACGAAGAGTTATCGAAATTAAACTTTCGATACCTTATGCTGCATCAATTCTACGTCTTCTGACAAAATTATATTGAAATTGGTCAAGCAGTTTGGAAGATAATGACGCTTTAGTGACGTCATGTCAGGCCATTTTGGAAGGAAAACGTTAAATGTTTGTAAACTCGTAAAAAATAGAGTTTTGATGCAAATCGCAAAAAAAAACGTCAAAAGAAAGGAAATAACATTTTCTTCCAAATGGCTATCTTGTATTTCCAAAACTACGGATTTTTGTATAAAAAAAAATAATCAAAAAACTGATTTTTGGGGAAAATGTTCACAAAAGTATTTAAAAAAAAACATATTTAAAAACCGGAAGATATATTAGAGAACCAATTTTGGACGATATCCAAAACAAATTTCAAAGCAATATCGTTATTTTTGACTGACTAAATAACTCATGACGTCATTTTTTTTAATACGTTGTTTTGGCTTTTAGTGACCAGATAAAGACAAAAAAATTGCCACCGCTGTATTTCTGAGACAAAGCTGGTCTAGACACATGTTTTTTATTAATATTAATCAATTTGAACTTTTGACCTTTTGTGACCTGACCTTGACCTTGACCTTTGCTTACAATTTAACTTTCGCTTATACGGGAGATGCATGATACCCTTGAGAGAACCTTGTGCGATAATGGTCGCTATCTAAGGCTTTGGATGGAAAGTATGGCCCAAAAACTAAAATACCTTAAAGTTTGAAACTTTGACCTGATCTGACCTGACACGTGACCTTATTTTAAGAATTTCGGGTCTGAAATATATTCGTCTCCATGAGAGCTTTCGATCGCCGCCTTGCGCGTCTCCCTGCAGTTATTAGTTCGGAAGATACGAGGGGGATGGGTAAAATTTACCCCCCCCCCCTGCGACGCGCGTTCGGCTGGAGACCCCAGCGCCGCGCGGGTTAACCCGAGAGTTACTGGGGTATATTTCATAACTCGACTCACTGGGGGGGTATCCCCCCCCCTCGGATCTCCGGAACTACTGGACCGATTGTAAAAATTAAAACGGCATTCGATAGCCCTGGGAAATTGATCCAGGAAAACATAATATTGTTGACCTCGGGGTCACTGATGACGTCACAGGTCAGATCAAGTACAAAAGGTCTCGATTGATGGAATTGTCGCGCAAAATTGCGATATTAAACGCATAAGAAGTCGATAAATTGGTATGATTCGTGTGTCTGACACTTTTAAGTACCATTCTAAGCTGTTTATTACCTTGGGTCAGGTCAAGGTCATCCGAGGTCGCGAGGTCAAACTGCAGATTACGGTCATTAGGCGTCGTAACACATGTTTATGGGTTGTTTTTCGTCTAGAACGCGAAGAATGGCATTAGAACATTGTTTGTTCCATTTAAATAGAAGTAAAAAGCAAAAACGAAAATGCATTTTCTATGCATTAGTAATGCTGTGAGAGGTGGTCGATTTTTGTCATTTAACCCGCGCGGCGCTGGGGGGTAAATTTTACCCCCCCCCCCCTCCCGGATTTTCTCCATAACTTGAAAACTATGACAGATATCGAAGTGAAACTTACGGTACCTTATGGTGAATGAATTCTACATCTTGTGTTACAATTTTGTTGAAATTCGTGAAAATTGTGAGGAGATAATGACGTTTTAGTGACGTCATGTCATGTCATTTTTGGTGAAAAAACGTTAAATGTTTGAAACATCGTAGAAAATAGCGTGTTGATGCAAATCGCAAATAAAAGGCGTCAAAAGAAAGAAAATAACATTGTCTTTAACATGGCTATCTCAGATGTTCAAAATTTTGGGTTTTGACCCCAAGAAATGCAAAACACTGATTTTTGGGGAAGAATTTCCACAAAAGGTTTTTTTTTAAGGTTTTCAAAAAACCGGAAGATATATTAGAGAACCGAGTATGAACGATGTTCAAACCAAATTTCAAAGCAATTTCTTTATTTTTGACTGACTTATGGCTCTCTAAGAATAAGTAACTCATGACGTCATTTTTTTTAATTGCGTTTTTTGGCTTTTACTGACCAGATACAGACAAATAAATGCCGCCACTGTATTTCGAAGACAAAACTAGTCTAGAAACATGCAATGTTTATTTAGATTAATACATTTCCAATCTTGACCTTATTGTGACCTGACCTTGACCTGAGGGCGGTTATATGGTGTCAGGCTGTGAAAATGGCTGCTTCTATCGAATTATACGTGTAAAATAACCCATACAACATGTGTCGCATGGTTTTCGTAGACCTTTGCCCTTTTGTGACCTGACCTTGACCTTGACCTTTGCTTAAAATTTAACTTTTACTTATGCGGGAGATGCATTATACATTTGGGAGCACTTTGTGAGATAATGGTTGCAATACAAGGCTTTGGATGGAAAGTATAGCCCAAAAACCCAAATACTGAATTTTTGACACTTGACCTGACCGTGACCTGACATGTGACCTTATGTTAATCATTTCGGGCATGCGTTAGATTCTTCTCACTGAGAGCTTTCGATCGCCGCCTTGCGCGTCTCGCTGCGGTTATTGGTTCGGAAGATACGAGGGGGGGTAAAATTTACCCCCCCCCCAGCACCGGACGTTCGGATGGAGACCCCAGCGCCGCGCGGGTCATAAGTCAGTAATTTTTTGAAAATATAGACTTCAAATTTGGTACACATATTCACCGAACACGTCTCAATCACATATATTCCGGTTTAGGATATATTTTTGTATAATGTATTTGGATTTCTCACAATTTTGAATTAAAGAAAACTAAAAAATCTGAGATTCCGAAAATCCGAGCAGTTCGATATCCCGGTCTATTGTAAGTAATTTGATTTTAAGACAATTGCATTTATCTTAACCCGCGCACTGCAGGGGGTTAATTCCCTCCCCCCCCCCCCCCCCCTCAGGTTTTTCAAAGATAGCAAAAAAACGGCGACATGCGGCGCCGCCGGGTTTTCGCACACCTCTCAGGACATCAATTGCGCACGCTTTAAAAAAAAACTAGGGTCATCTCAGGTCAGGTCACCAGACCAGGTCAAGTGACCCCACCTCCAAAAATGTTTGCAGTTGTGCCAAAGCCAGAGTTTTTCACCGATCAGTTTGAAACTTACACGATGTCATGAGGGCATACGTACTTACAATTCGTATATCTCGGTATTTTGATGTCGGTGACCTAAGGTCAGGTCAATTTCGTAACCTTCCCATAATAAGTCAATGGGGAAATATACAAATGCTAAGGATATGCATGATATTAGTCCAATTACTTCTGGATTATGTTATTATAGGATATTCTTGATGATCCAAGTGTAAGTTTTGTTCAGTGACCCCTATTGGGTCATTTAAGGTCATGCGAGGTCACTATCACTTTTGTCAATAACTCCCGACATAATGAAGATAGAGAAATAAAACAGACATCAATGTGTTTGTCACGTCAAGACACGTCTTCTCATATGCAACATGCCCTACTTGGGTACTACTTGACCTTCACCTGAGGTCAATTTTGCAGTTAATTTAACAAGGTCACCATGTATATCATTCAAAGCACTTTGACAAGAGAAACACAATGACGTAAACAGTTTTCCGTTATCTTTATTACATAAAAAGTTAATAGCGAAAAACGATTTAGCAAAAAAAAACGTATTTTTTCCTTTTTTGACCTCTGGAGCCTCAAATGTTGACCTGAGATCAATTTGAGGACACCTTAGCGATTGAAAATTTCACTGGCTGGCGTTTGCTTTTATCTGTTTGTTTGTAACTAGTATAGTTTCTGAGATATATGGGAATTTCTGAAGCGATGTCCTAAAACAGGAAAAACTGGAAAATTTGACCTGTGATGAACTCTGGTGACCTCAATTTTGATCTGACCTAAAACAATACTGATTACTTTCGATAGAACATGTATCAAGCTATCAAATGCAGTTGTCTGCTTCTCGCTACGTAGCGTAGTTTTCGAGATCTCAGGGGGAGGAAATCAACCCCCTGCAGTTCGTGTTCGGCACAAAGCCCCTGCAGTGCGCGGGTTAAACATTGTACCTTTGACTGCGTTTTCTGCAAACCATTATTTTTCAGCGAAAACCGAAGAACATGACGTCACTCTGACGTCATTCTCGGTTGACCTATGATAACCTCATCTTTTTCCTTTTTGCCAAAATGTGTAGAATTGAAGTGAGAGAAGGTACTGCATGATTGGTGACGATACTGGTATTGGCTTAGGAGTTATTGCAAAATAACTGGAGGGGGGGCAAAAAATAGTCCCCCAGTAAGTCAAGGGTTAACCTGCGCTTCGCTGGGGGGGGGGGGGGCAGACACTGCCACCCTTCCCTCCCGGATTTTCCTAATAACTTGAAAACTATAATAGATATCAACGTCAAACGTTAAGTACCTTATGCTGCATCAATTCTGCGTCTTTACGCCAACATCCAATGGAATTGATGCAGCATTTTCAGAGATAATGACGTTTTAATGTCATGGCATTTTTGGTGGAAAAACGATAAATGTTTGAACAATCGTAGAAAATTGTTTTGAAGCAAATTGCAAAAAAAGTCAAAAGAAAAGAAATGACTTAAAAATGGCTGTCTCGGATTTTTTTTTGACCCCCCCAAAAAAGAAATATCGGGGAAAAAATCCACTTTTTAAGTGAATTTCTTAAGCTCAAATACTAAAATAAGGTGACCGTCCAAATCCGCCGAGAAAAATAAATGGGAGTACCTTTTTGCCACAAAAAGATCCCACGGAGAGAGGCTGGATCCAGGATCCACCAGTACCCCCCCCCCCCCCCTGGCGTTTTTTTGGCCATGCCCCCCCCCCTTGAGCGTTGCCAGCCCAGTCAAAATCTTTTAAAATACGCCCTGGTGTAAGGTAGGTAGGTACAGTGCCCTAAACCTCCCTTTTTGGGAGCATAGTATTTACAAAGAAAATCATTCACATCACATAATATTTGCATGAATTTAATAGAATGTGATAGCATTCCAATTGAATTAGCTGTTAAATGTATCAATCCATTGACCCAGTTAGCATCAGTGGATCTTACTTACTCATGATAAATTTGAAGCAATTCGCTCAAACTGCAGATATTACTCCATTCCTTCAGTATGTCAAACTGAACAAGTTAATAATCAGTTAAATATTCTGCATTTATTTGATGGTTATGGTTATTTGATGAGTTTCATTTATTTATAAGTTCCTCAAAATCACAATGGCATGTTATTTGTGTGTCGGAATCATGGCTATATGATGATATGATACCTGTGAGACAATTAGATGGTTATACTGGGTACTTTAAAAATAGAAACAATAGGACTGGTGAAGGAATTATCATATACATAAGCAATACACACATTAAACGCTCATCAGAAATAATAATGGATGGTATGCTCATAGAGGCTCTCTTTGTTCAATGTGAAGTATTATCTTCCATAAAATTTGTCATAGGTCAAATATATAAGCCACCTTCAATGGACAATACATTTTTCATGAAAGAACTAAATACGTACCTTGAGAAGCTGGATAAAATCAATAAGACAACATTCTTGTGTGGTGACTTTAACATCGATCTGTTTTCACTAGAAACTGATAGTCATTGTCAGTATTTCTTTAATACTATTACATCATTTGGTTATTTGCCCACAATATACACGTGCATCTGATAACAAGTTGTCACTATTGGATAATATATTTTGCAACAACCTTGAGTTTGTGTGTAAATCAGGGATCATTTATGGATATTCTTCTGATCATTTCCCTATATTCCAGGTTTATTTGTTCCAGGTTTATCCAGAGAAACATGAATGTCATACTGTTTTGATAAAAACAAAGTGGATGAGTTATCTATGTATATTAATGAACAGTTACAACATTTGTGTAACATTAATGATCCTCAAACAGCTTCCAACACCTTAATTGGTGTTTATTAGAAGGGAATAGATAAATACAGCATTAAAATCAAACATACACGTAGAACCGCACCAATGAAGCCATGGATTACTCCAGCCACACTGGCCTCCATCAACAGAAGGCACAGTCTTTTTGTAGAAAAAAAAACAGTCAAAACAAACACATATACAATTCATATAGGAATTGCTTAGATGATGTTATTCGTAATGCAAAAAGAGGTTACATACAAAACCAGCTTGAAGTAAATAAAACAAACTCTAAGCAAATTTGTAAACTGTTACATGAAGCTATAAGGGGTAACAAGAAAATAAATAATTTAACAGACACGTTTTTTAATGCAAATGGTGAGTGCACCTCAAACAAGGAAGAAATAGCTGAATCATTCAATACATTTTTCATATCAATAGGTAATATCCTCCAACAGGAAATACCTCCTAGTGATTTAGATCCCCTCCAGTACATTTGTGCTCAACCTGAACATGTCTTTGATGTAATTAGTAATACTAATGCTGATGAACTGAGTGAAATACTAAATAATATAAAGAATGTAGGTGCTGGCATATATGGAACAAATGCTTTCATATTTAAACAAACATTTTCAAAAATATTAAATGAATTAGTGCATTTTGTAAATGTTTGTTTGGTAAATGGGGTGTTTCCTGATGCATTAAAGATTGCCATTATTAAACCTATCTTAAAAGCTGGGGATAAAAAAGTTTTCAATAACTATAGACCCATAAGCATATTACCTTATATATCAAGAATACTTGAAAAAGTTATGCATCATAAAATTACATTATATTTGCATGAAACAAACATACTAAGTAAGTGCCAATATGACTTCCAAAGAAATCGATCAACGTATATGCCTTTGCTCCTACTTCAGGAGACAATAACAGGATCTTTTGAGAAAGGAAACTTAGTTTACGGAATTTATTTAGACCTCAAAAAGGCATTTGATACTATAGATCATTCAATCTTATTGGGAAAATGAGAGAAATATGGTTTTACCAATACTTCTCTTAGCATTATAAAATCATATATCAAACAGGCAACAGTGTGTTGATTACAATGGAGTGAGATCCTCATTACAACCAGTGAAGATAGGAGTACCACAGGGACCAATCCTTGGGCCACTCCTCTTTCTGCTGTATATAAATGATTTTCCTAATATCAGTACAAATATTAAGTTCCTCCTGTATGCAGATGACACTGACATTTTCATTGAAGCTAAAGAGCTTAACACACTGCAACGTCTTATTGATAAGGAATCAACACATATTTGCAAATGGCTACAAATAAATCAACTTTCTCTCAATCCCAAAAACTGTTTATCAATTGTATAAGAACACAAATATTGAACCAAAGTTAAGAGTCCAACTTAATAATGTAATCATAAAGGAGGAAAATAA
>JAXIVJ010018452.1:0-15000 GCA_036785665.1 Chirona hameri | reverse complement strand
CACACACACACACACACACACACACACACACACACACACACACACACACACACACACACACACACACACACACACACACACACACACACACACACACACACACACACACACACACACACACACACACACACACACACACACACACACACACACACACACACACACACACACACACACACACACACACACACACACACACACACACACACACACACACACACACACACACACACACACACACACACACACACACACACACACACACACACACACACACACACACACACACACACACACACACACACACACACACACACACACACACACACACACACACACACACACACACAACACACACACACACACACACACACACACACACACACACACACACACACACACACACACACACACACACACACACACACACACACACACACACACACACACACACACACACACACACACACACACACACACACACACACACACACACACACACACACACACACACACACACACACACACACACACACACACACACACACACACACACACACACACACACACACACACACACACACACACACACACACACACACACACACACACACACACACACACACACACACACACACACACACACACACACACACACACACACACACACACACACACACACACACACACACACACACACACACACACACACACACACACACACACACACACACACACACACACACACACACACACACACACACACACACACACACACACACACACACACACACACACACACACACACACACACACACACACACACACACACACACACACACACACACACACACACACACACACACACACACACACACACACACACACACACACACACACACACACACACACACACACACACACACACACACACACACACACACACACACACACACACACACACACACACACACACACACACACACACACACACACACACACACACACACACACACACACACACACACACACACACACACACACACACACACACACACACACACACACACACACACACACACACACACACACACACACACACACACACACACACACACACACACACACACACACACACACACACACACACACACACACACACACACACACACACACACACACACACACACACACACACACACACACACACACACACACACACACACACACACACACACACACACACACACACACACACACACACACACACACACACACACACACACACACACACATGCGCGCGCGTAAATATCGGAATCTGAACTGCCTGATGGAAATGTGCAGATGGATGTGGTGTTGCTGTACTGTTGAAATGCTGGTCTTGTTATTGATTGTGTTTTGGAGGGTTGACAGTATGATTTGATCTCTGTGGTATATCAACAATAAAATAAATAAAAATAAATAAAAAACAGTGGTTTTTACTACAATATCAATATTGATATGGCAAATTTGGTAATTCTCAAACCTCAGATACCTTGTGAAATCTTCAAAAAGATACAATTCACAAACGTTTCCCTCAAACACAAAACAAGTACTATCTTACCCTAATCAACCATGATAAAGCATCTCCCAGTCCACAGATAAATGCAATTTAAATATGGATTATGGATGGACGGATGGACGGCAATAATAAATAATTCACATAAGTGGGATCAAGGCCGTATAAGAGAGGTAGAGTCATCCGGGGATTTTAGCACCCTAATCTCACAGCATTAGCGTGACGTCACTGGTGCTCTGGTCCGACTCGGATGTCCCCGCACTCGGCTCGGTGCGGTGCGAATATTTCGAACGGGATACGGATAGTTGCGCCTAAGGTACGATCATATTTAAGATTGCGTTTACCGCGGATCATTATCCATCCCTTAATTCATGCTGAGGGGGAGACGGCCATGCGCTGCCCGGTCTGTGTGAGGGGCGACTGGCGAGACGGCCCTACGCTGCGCCGGTCTGACTGAGGGTTGAGACGGCCATACGCTGCCCCAATCCGGCTGAGGGGAAGGGGGAGAGACGGCCATACGCTGCCCCGGTCTGGCTGAGGGGTGAGACGGCCATACGCTGCCCTGTCCTGGCTGAGGGGCGAGGCGGCCATACGCTGCACCGGTCTGACTGAGGGGTGAGACGGCCATGCGCTTCCCCGGTCTGACAGAGGGGGTGAGACGGCCATACGCTGCCCCGATCTGGCTGAGGGGCGAGACGGCTTACGCTGCAGGTCTGACTGAGGGGTGAGACGGCCATACACTGCCCCGGCCTGGCTGAGGGGCGAGACGCTCATACGCTGCACCGGTCTGACTGAGGGTTGAGACGGCCATTCGCTGCCCCGGTCTGACTGAGGGGTGAGACGGCTATACGCTGCCCCGGTCCGGCTGAGGGGGAGAGGGCATACGCTACCCCGGTCTGGCTGAGGGCCGAGACGGCTTACGCTGCATGTCTGACTGAGGGTTGAGACGGCCATACGCTGCCCCGGTCTGGCTGAGGGGCGAGACGGCTTACGCTGCAGGTCTGACTGAGGGGTGAGACGGCCATACGCTGCACCGGTCTGGCTGAGGGGCGAGACGGCATACGCTGCAGGTCTGACTGAGGGGTAAGACGGCCATGCGCTGCCCTGGTCTGGCTGAGAGGCGAGGAATGACATTGTTTAGGCATAATGTTCAAGATATGCTAAAAAAGAAAAGAAAAAAGCATAGACTTGCAACCTAACTACTTAACTTACTTATCTAACGCCGACGACTTCAAATTTCCGCTCGTTAACACCCGTCAAAAGACCGCAAAACGCTCGAAAGTGCAGCTGCGGCGACGGGGCTGGCCACGACTGGACCAGAGCACCAGTGACGTCATCACTAATGCTGAACCGGTCAGCAGCCGATAAATGGGGAATCCCGGGATGCCACCCTCCTGAGTGGGATTACGGCTTTCAGTGGGGTGTAAACAATGGACCTGTTCTATCTTAAACTGTGATCTGCAAACGACAGCAAAACTCAACAAATCAACCGTGAGCTCCAACGGTGACAACGGCGACACCAACGCCACATGGCGCCGTTCTCCACTCGATTGTATAGAGGGCGCACGTGCCAAATCCCAGCCGGCAGTCTGCTGATAGTGCTCATTCTGGATGAAATTGCGCACGCTTTATGCCCGTGAACACACGAGCTCCTTGTACTACGGAAGGATTTAGAGCTGAAAGATTTGGCAAATATCGAGATGCAAGTTTCGATAAATAAGATTATAAGTGAGCTTGGTTGGTTTTCAAAGTTGAATTTCAGTTTCGAGATGGAATTTCGATATTTTGACATAGTTGAGTATCTGCAGAGATTACTCCCTTACTTATTATTATATTACTTATATTACTTACTCATTATATGTATGTGGTGCCTACTGCTACTTGTCCTCAGACTCAAATTTGGCACCGATGGCTATAGATTTGTCTCCGGTTAGAACGGCAGAATGGTAACTTTTCTCAGCCCTGAGCCTGACCCTCCGTCGGTGACAGGCTGACACCTTTTCACCTCTGATGATATAGCTAATTCCAAATTGGTGTTGCTACTTCCAAAGTTAGTATGACCCATGCCATACCTGTCATCCGGCATTCTCCATCCTTGTAACGCGCCTTTTCATCCGTTTTGTTTGGCCCTTTCAACGCTCGAGAGGGGCCCTTTCGAGGCGCCGACCCTCTCCCCCTCCCCTGGACGAAATCCTGGCTACGTGCCTGTTTCAAGTTAGAGTTGATAAGCGTTCCACGCTTACAACGGTCGGTACTCACAAGTACTTGGTAACTAATTCACTGTCCGAGCGAAAATTAGCCGGCCTACGCATTTTTATTTGCCATGAAGGCATATAATATGTTTCATGCACTCTATCTTTTGCGAATATTTACCAAACTTCTAGGAACAATCAACAAGCATTTGCAAAAAAGTGCATTTAAATCGGTAGTTTAGCTTGGCCCCGGACGGCGAACTATTTATTATCAAGACTCATTTTTTAAAAATAAATAAGGGTTTTTCCCATCAATTTTCAACAAACAGTTATTTAATATACTACAATGCACACATGACACATTTATATAAACCGTGTATCCATAATCAATCAATACACGTTTCAGAAAACCGTGATGCATTCCGCGGATTAACTTGGCCAAGGATGGCGACGTATTTAGTGTATGCAATTTGTTTCATTGACCAATCAGGGACGTTGTCACGCTTCTTGGAGCACTTACTTCATTTCTGGACCTATGACTTGTTTACAAATAGCATTCAAACCAGAGATAGTGATGGATCATACTGTTCGTCACCATATGTTAGTACCAGGGCTGCGGAGTCGAAGTCGAAGTCGGAGGCGGAGTCAGTCGGAGTCGGCAGTTTTTGCTGGAGTCGGAGTCGGAGTCGGAGTCGCTAAAATGTTACCAACTTCGACTCCGGCCCGAAGTCGGAGTCAACTTTTTGGCAATTGGTGATTACTTTGGTCAGTAGAATAGTCGTCGGCCTAAGGACATTAACTTTACATCCCTTTCGAAAGAAAATGAGTGGAAAATGAATCGAGTGGAAAGTTTACTCAACCAGCGGTAGATTTGCGCCTGATGAAGATAGACATTATTTGTTACGTCATCTGATGATGATTGGGGCTTTGGACACACCGACTCTTACGGTCACACGGCACCCATTGTAATATCATCGTGCTCGCTTCGTCAAGGATATTCGAATCATACCATGATGACCAGGTTACCTAAGTCAAATTCAAAATTTGACCTCAGGTCAAGGTAGTTTAAGGTCATGTGGTATGTCGTGCTGCGCAATGTCGGACGCGTCTCGACGAGACATACCCAGTGGTGCCAGTCTAACATTCTTATCTACATTTTATTCCGCCGCTGCAGGCGAGCGCGACTGGGCTGGACGCGCGGGCTGCACGCCCGTGCTCGGGCGGCGTAGCATTGTTCTCCATATGGTTAAGAATAAAAACAAACGAAAAAATAGATGGCATTGCAGATATTGCTTAGCATGCGATTGGAGAACGGATATAGGCCGGAGTCGGAGCTGGAGTCGGAGTCGGAGTCGATTTTTTCAGGCCGGAGTCGGAGTCAGAGTCGGAGCTGCTAAAATGTGTCGACTCCGCAGGCCTGGTTTGTTTATTATTTGTTTATTAGTTATAAAACAACCACAGGCCGAAGCCCACTTACGGCTGTAGTCAAAACACACAACACACGCATCCTCATACATTCACGCATTCATACCTAAGACATGATGACAATGACAATAGATAAGTGAATCCCGCTACCCTACGCAAAAGTAGGGCAAGTGACTAAAAAGTCAGCACCGCTGCCCCGCCCATGGGAATCAATAACTGCCTTCACTGCATGCAAACTTAAAAGCTTGCGACTTAAAAGTAGTTGAACAAAAGAAATCGGTCTCTGGCATTTCCTGGAAAAATCTGTTACAGGTCGCTGGTAGCCGCGATAAAAAGCTGTTCCGTACCGAATTCACCCTACCACCCGGCACACGAAACAATCCAGTGTGTCTCGTGCGTCGAGTGGGAACAGACAGGTGAAACATTGACACTAGATTTCCACAGTCAAGGCGGCCACGAAGTACCGAATGCAAACATCTTATGTCGGCTTGGATGAAACGAGCTTTGATGGACTGACATTTAAAATGTTTCAGCAGCGAAGAATAGTCCAAGGCGGGACAACGGCGCTGGGTTGTACATCCTAACCACATAAGAAACCTGTGTTGCAGACGCTCGAGGCGTTTTAAGTGGGTTGCTGCGGCCCCAGACCAGATAATACTACCATATTCAATTACGGACCTCGCATGGGCGTTATACGCTGACAAGATTGCGGGGTGATTGAAATATAGGCGGCGAGAGCATGGAGACATTTGTACACTACGCATGAGCAAACCGAGCATGCGGTTGGCCTTGCCTACGGTTGAATCTACATGGTCGGCGAATGTCAGCTTAGCATCTAATATGACACCGAGGTCGCGCATCTGTTCGCATCTCTCCAGTTGATGCCCATCTAATACATAGGTACAGCGAATGGGGGCCGTGCGAAGAGTGAATGAGATAGTCTTGCATTTAGCTGGATTGAGCTTCAAGTGCCAGATTTTAGACCATGCGCTAAGACGGTCCAGGTCGGCCTGAAGGGAAACGGTATCTTCACGATTTTGAATGCGATGATTTTTTTTTTACATCAGCATAAGCCAAACAGCCTGTTTTTATATTGTTTGGAAGGTCAGCGACATAACAGGCGAACAGTATCGGACCGAGAATGCTGCCTTCCGGCACACCTGACAAAACTGGTGTCCAGTCGGGATGCTTCCCATCGAGAATGACTCGCTGGGAGCGCTGACACAGATAGGACTCGATCCAGCTATATGTGATCTGTGATGTTAAATGAATGGCGAAGTTTGTATTTTAAAAAAAATTGGTTAGTAAATATATATTTATTTCACATAATTAAACTTTTGGAATACAAAAAGTTGTTATCTCACTTTTAAATTGAAACACGATCAATTTGAAACCATAATGTGTAACAGAAAAATGCAGATAATTAAATAAAAAGGTGAATATTTCACTTTAATGCATGTTACTGTTTTTATGTAGTTTTTCCCAGGGAAGCGGCATTTACTTTTTACATCTCCATTCAGCTGAACGTTCCTAAAACTATGCATACTAGGGCATAACCACGGTAATGTATTACTTATTATTGGAATACAGTCAATGCGCACGTGTACTCCCGTACCGTTTCATATTTCAACCCTGTTTTAGCTTTACCAGAGCGCGCCATCTCGGTCATCGCCCAAAAAGGTGTTTTACTGGTATAATATTGTGGCCTAAACCCGAGGAGATATCATTTCGCGGCATTTTTTTTTGTGGGGGGGGGGGGGGGGCGCTTTGTCCGAGGGGGCGCCCTGGGTTTCTTTGCCCCTCATCCGAAAATACCTTCCGTGGCCACTGCATGTTTGGCCCCCTCAGGTTTGTCAGGATTTCGGCATTATTTCGCCGATAACTCCGAGCTATGTCACCTCGGTTGCCTAAGTGTCTGTAACTTCGGAATCCATAACAATTAGGTATCTTTTATCAAACTGTAATTGTACTAATAAAAATATATCTCCCTCTCTCCCTCTCTCTCTCTCTCTCTCTCTCTCTCTCTCTCTCTCTCTCTCTCTCTCTCTCTCTCTCTCTCTCTCTCTCTCTCTCTCTCTCTCTCTCTCTCTCTCTCTCTCTCTCTCTCTCTCTCTCACTTAAGATAGCCTATGCCCTATTTCCAGGTCCAATCCAGACGGATTTCGGGTCAAATCAAGACAGGACATTCTTGCATCAGCTTAGCGAACTCCATGCTCAGGGCCTGAATGCACCGGAAATGTGTGCGATACTAACTACTTGTGTTGATCCGCCCCCGCCCGGGTAGGCAGAATGTGCCACCTCTCGTCAGAGATAAGTTTTCAGCACGTATATGTCGACCTGAACAACATTTGACTAACCGGCTGCGGTGTGTTTCCCATAGACTAACGTTCAGCTGAGGGGATTTCCAAAACTGGAGGATGTGAAAATCACGCAGGGCCACAAGGTGTTCCTTACGGGCGACAGCGTGGCCAACGCCAACAAACTACGCAGTCTCCTCTTCTCTGACATCCAAGAGCTGACTCTGAAATCCAACAGCAAGGTTCAGGTGGGCGCGGACAGAGTCATATCGCTGACCGTGAAACGGGTCGGTGCTCTCCGCATCAAGACGTCGGCCTTCCTCGGCTGGGAGAGCGCCCTCGCCACGGTATCCATCAGTAACGCGGAGAGCGTTCACATCGACCAGGATGCCTTCCTGGCCGGGTCCAGCTTCCGAAGAGTCCGACTCTTCAACATCACCTCCCTGACGCTGGAGACGGGTGCGATACGCGGCACAGTCGGCCGACTAGAGCTGGATAACATCCGTGCCCTGCAGCTGAGGCCCAGCGCGATCCGTGGCACAGTCGAAACTCTGAGCCTGCGCAACGTCAGCGCCGCGTCATGCCCTCCGTCGGCGATCGGCGGCTCCATTGGCCTCGTGTCTCTTCGCTCCGTGAATCTGTCCAGTATAGAATCGCACTGTCTGGACGCCGGCCGCGGCTGGCAGCGCCTCACGCTGACCAACTGCCACCTCGGCTATCTCTCCCCGCGCAGCATCTACGGCACCGTCAACGACATCACCATCTCAGGCTGCGAGATCGCCAGCGCCGGCCCGGCGGCGGTCAACGTGACCGTGGACCAGCTGAGCCTGTCGACAAGTGCTGTCGGTGAGCTGGGTCCGTGGGCGCTGCAGGTGCGCGCCAACCACTCAGTGGCGCTGCACCGGGTGAGCGTGTCCCACCTGCGACCGGACGCCCTGAGCGGCCTGCAGGTCGCAGACACCACCGGCGGCGGCGGCGGCGGCATCTCCGTCAGCTGGCTGTCCGTGGACCGCGCCGAGCCCGGCTCGCTGAGGTTCGCCGACGTCGCGCCGGTCACGCTGAAGGACCTACTGCTGCCCGGCGGCTGTGTCTGCAGCACCCCCAGCTGGGCACGCCAGCTGCTGCTGGGCCCCTCCGGCGGCGGTGAAGACGGCCCTTCCAGCGACGAGGGCGGACCCTCCTCCGACGGTAAGGACGTTCCCTCCGGTGGCGGCAGGGACGGCGTTTCCTCCGGCAGCGGTCTCGCGACAGAGCGTGACACCCTGCTGCGGCGGCAGGTAGAGGCCGGCCTCTGCACGGTCGGCGGCGACAACATCTCTCTGTCTGACTTCACTGCCCAGTACTGCGGGGGTGCTGGCGGTGTGAGCGGACAACCAGCTGGCCGCTTGGCGCCGCTGGCCGGCTGGTGGTTCTACCTGGGTGTGACCGCTCTGGCGGCCCTGCTGCTGGTGGCGGCCGTTCTCCTGGTCATCGCCGCCAAGTACCACCGTCACCGCCAGAGGAAGCGACAGGAGCGGCCAGAGCCGGCTGGGGCGGCTGGAGAAGGACTGTGTTCAGCGGACAGACCGGCGGACGTCGGCGAGCAGCACGGAGCCAGCCCCTACTGCGGTCTGGTGCTGTCCACTGGACCGACCGACTCGCAGGTGTTGTACTCAGAGATTGCTGACCGTCTGTCCGACGATGGCCAGCGGACAGACAAGAGTCCGCCAGCCGGGAGAGGCCAGCAGGAGCCACTCTACGCCAACCTTCCGGAGCCTGAGCACTGTATCTCTGCGCCCGTTGGACTGTACGCGATTTCAGCTAAGATAGAGTAGAGCAGTGCAGAGCTGTAAGCCTGCACGACTGAGCGCAGTTGAGCCAGCGTATGCTAACATTCCCGGCGGCAAGAGGGGAGCTGAGCCGGCAGACGCAGTAACTACCCTCACAGACTCACAGCTCACAGACTGCTGGTGCTGCCAAGCCGCCCGGTCATCCCGACTCTGAGGTGAGAAAACGCCGCTGACATCTGACCTGAACTGAACTGACCTGAGCTGACCTGACTTGAACTGACCTGACCAGACCTGAGCTGAGCTGACCTGACCTGAGCTGACCTGACCTGATCTGGTCTGACCTGATCTGACCTGAGCTGACCTGAGCTGACCAGATCTGAGCTGACCTGACCTGAGCTGGCCTGAGCTGGCCTGGCCTGAGCTGAGATGACCTGAGCTGACCTGACCTGATCTGACCTGAGCTGACCTGATCTGATCTGAGCTGAACTGAGCTGACCTGAGCTGCCCTGATCTGATCTGATCTAATCTGACCTGATCTGGTCTGACCTGAGCTGACCTGAGCTGACCTAAGCTAACCTGACCTTACCTGAGCTGAGATGACCTGAGCTGACCTGATCTGACCTGACCTGAGCTGACCTGGCCTCAGTTGACCTGACCTGATCTGACGTGAGCTGACCTGAGCTGAGCTGACCTGACTTGACCTGACCTGACCTGACCTGATCTGACCTGATCTGACCTGGGATGACCTGACCTGATCTGACCTGAGCTGACCTGAGCTGACCTGACCTGAGTTGAACTGAGTTGAACTGATCTGAGCTGACCTGACCTGACCTGAACTGATCTGAGCTGACCTGAACTGATCTCAGCTGACCTGACCTGACCTTATCTGAGCTGACCTCACCTGACCCGACCTGAGCTGGCCTGAGCTGACATGACCTGGCCTGAGCTGACCTGACCTGGCCTGATCTGACCTGACCTGAGTTGAACTGATCTGAGCTGACCTGACCTGACCTTAACTGAACAGAGCTGACCTGGCATCAGCTGGCTTGAGCTGGCCTGAGCTGACCTGAGTTGAGTTGAGCTGACCTGAGCTGACCTGAGCTGACCTGTGCTGGCCCGAGCTGACCCGAGCTGACCTGGCCCGACCTGGCTTGATCCGACCCATCTTTATCCGAGATAACCTGACAGCATGAACTGACCTGTCTGACTGACCTAACCTAACCAGATCATTATAGTCAGGCAGTCTCAGTTATTATCAACATGCTGGGAACGCATTGTTTTGCCCCAGATGCAAAAGTATTCGTGATACTGCCCTGTTAGGCCTGTCTTGTCTACAACATTATTTAGCTAGAACGATCAAACTTACAGGGTAGGTAGGTGTTATAATGATCTACATTTGCTGAAATGTAGGTGACCTTAGGTCGATATCTTCAAGGTCAAACGAGGTCACGAATGTCAAATCTGACCAAATGTCACTATTTTTTTAAAGTTCACCTCTGTGACGTGACAGATCACCAGCAGGGTGTCCAAAGTCGTGTTCGGGGATGCAAATTGACATTGGCTAGCAATAACATTTGTATCATGCTGTGGTCCGTTCGATATTCGTGTACAATATCAACGTCGCTTATATCATTCAATAGATGGTCACTGGCAAAGAAGATGTCAAGGCGACCACATTTAAACGGATTAATATTTCATACGTAGTCACGTGTACTTTTGTTCGGAGGGGTGTGTGTAACGCCGCAAGTCAGTCAAACTGCGTTTGTTTGTAATTTGTAGAAACGCTTCTTTTGCTACGTTTAATATTTCCCTCCACGTAGTTTAGAGAATCTGTTTCTGGGTTGATGACTGTTAGAGTCCTGGAGCCACCCCTGCGTGGGACTCCGGACATCGGGGCCCCACCCACCCCGCGGCCCCTTGCGCCACCCCTGAGCGGCTACCGCCCGGCATGGCCCGCGGCGTTCCCCGACCGGCCGCACGGCGGCTGGCGGGGCGGCGGGCCGGCCAGTCTCAGGCTAGAGCTGAACGCGCCCGCGCTTGTGCTATATCGTGTTGCTGTCTGGTTATCGCGAATATAACTGAAAGTTTACTCAGCGTCTGGCCCGAGGCCACCTCATGGCGCAGCCGGCAGCTAATCTAATTATACCGTAAAAATCGCCGTAACGTGATGAGTGACGGTGAAGACGCCGAGCCGTCCAGTGAAAGGAAGACTGCGGTCATCGCGCGGTCGCGGCCCCGATCGCGACTGCAGCCAGTTCGTCCCGACCGACTAGACATCACCACAGATCGCGGAGAGGCTTTCTCCCTCTGGAAGGAGAGATGGACGACTACGAACTGATGTCGCAGCTTCGCCTCGACGAGCCAGCCATGCAGCTCGCCACACTACGGGCGTGCCTCTCCGACGAGACGCTTCGGGTAGTCCGTAACTTCCCACTGACGGATGCCGATCGCAGCGACATCGACGTCGTCTTACATCACCTGGAGACCTACGCCATCGGGCAAGTGAACGAGGTCCTGCAAAGGATGCATTTCAATAACAGAGTTCAGTCGGAACATGAGACGTTTTATGATTTCCTCACATCTCTGCGTGATTTATCTCGCTTATGCAACTTTTGCGTGACGTTCAATGACTCACTTATCAGAGACAGAATTGTGATCGGTCTGAGGTCCCATGCGACTGTGCAAAAACTTTGTGCCGTTCCTGGCCTGTCGCTCTCTACCACTATTTCCATCTGCAGGGCGCAGGAGGCGGCGGTCCGAGGCGCATCTGAGATCAGCGGCGGCGGTGCCGCCGCCTGCCACGTCCGAGGTGGTCGGACTCGCGACAGTATACGATCTCGCGAGTCGTCGCCGGGCGCCTGCCGGGCCTGCTACCGGAGACGCACAGGCGACCGGCGGACAGAGCGCCCGCGGCGTGGCTGCAGCCCCGGGCCGTGACAGTCGGGGTGTGCCGCTGCGCTTCGCCCTGAGCGATGCGACCGCTGTGGACGACAGCAACACCGACGCCCAGTCGACTGCCCAGTAGGTCATGTCACGTTCATCGAAAGTCAAAATTTCCAAATTGCCAAGTGGTTTTATTATGCCAAATTGAATTTTAAACAACATTTTTTAGTACATCTTTTTCGAAAAATGACATTTGGGTGGTCAAATTCGCACTTTTTTAAACTTAAACATCGCTTACCGGGGCTTTCTGACCAATTCGCCCTATCGAGGCATGTCATTTGGAAACTAATGGAGATAATTTCCAAATTGCCAAGTGGTTTTATTATGCCAAATTGAATTTTAAACAACATTTTGTTGTACATCTTTTTCGAAAAATGACATTTGGGTGGTCAAATTCGCACTTTTTTAAACTTAAACATCGCTTACCGGGGCTTTCTGACCAATTCGCCCTATCGAGGCATGTCATTTGGAAACTAATGGAGATAGAGCGATGAGGTAAGGACCACCGTGTTGCCTGCATCCTGGACTGTCCAACGGTTTCCGATTTTTTGGTTTTTGCTCAACTGGTGACGTCACAGATCATGAAAGTGGCCTAAAATCAGCCAAATCATGAAAAAAAAACTGGAACTCTTCCAGGAATTGCGCCACAACTGTGCTAGACAGCGTTGCAAAACTTCCCCCATATGTTTACTCTGTATCTTACTAATCGAATAATATATTTGACATTGGTGCAAGGTCAACCAGTAACTCTAAAACTTGGGCAAAAATGGTAATTTACTATTTTGCCAAAATTCCAAGAGTTCTCCACACCCATGGCTCCCTTCATATTAAAAAAACATTATACTTCCTATGTCTAACTGATGTCTCTTTATTTCAGAGTACACATAAGTCAAGACTCAAGATATGGCAGCGAAAACTGACGGAAAAAAGCCGCCCACAACCAGACATGGCTCTGGTTCTAAGTTATCGGAATTGGTGGGAGCAGGCAAAGAATTCCTGACTTCAGAGGTACCAACTCTGAGAGCAGTTATCCAGAAGGGCATTTTGATGCAGCAACAGATACTACTCGTGGAAGATGTGCTAAGAAATAACTATCCCGTGGCCCAGCTGGTAAAGGAGCTAGCTCCACTTGTAATCTCTCAGTGGCACAAGGCAAATATCAGCTTCACTCCTCCAGTGGTTATGCGGGAGAGATCAATTATGAGAAAGATCCAAACAAAGTGGGATGGTTTCATCGACGTTGTGAACGGAAGGGTTAAAACAGACGTCAAGGACTTGCAGAACTTGATACACTTTTCGACATTGTCACCTGCAAGCATACAATATCACTATGTGGCGAAGAAGAGTCCGGCTGCACTGGCTGTGCCGCAAGAGTACACATTGCTTGTGACTGTGCTCGGCCAACAAAGATACCTAAACTTGAGCTGGAGTGGCTGCGTAACCAAAGAAGAAAGACATCAGAGCACTCTGGTTTCCAGATAGGTTCCAAGGACGCCAAAGAAACAAGAAGACAAGAGATGGCCAGGGAGAGGGAAGAAACCAGGAAGAAAACAGAAGTCGACGTCCATCCCAGATCCAGCCAAATAAGACCAAGATCAGTTCCAACCATGCTACACACAGATCGTCTAGGAAGACAGGGTCAGGTTACTGTAGAAGAGGCCGAGGTATCGCAAGGGCAAGAGAAATGTGACAGGGAGATAAGTGACAAGCCCTGCAAGCATAACTACCTACCGGTCTCCAATACTGCTGCAGCAAGCCTGAGGTATGGAACATCGAGTACAGCTGCAGCTGCCGTAGCCACCGGTTTCTTGAAGGATCTCATCACCGCGGGCCACCTTCCCCCTGAGAAAGCCTACTTAGCTTGTGACACCAAAAAGATCTGGCGAGCTAAACAAATGCTGATGACATCATCTCAGCTCCCTGACGAATCCCAAGAAGCTATCCAGGCAGTCTTTTTTGACGGGAAGCGTGACAAAACAAAAGTGATCGAAGTTGATGAAGAAACTGGAAGGCCTCACCAACGTGTAGTGAAAGAAGAACACATCACAGTCACACAAGAGCCCCAAGGAAAGTACATATGTCACTTTACCCCTGAAGAAGCGACGAAAGAAGAAAAGTCTGCGAAGAAAGTAGCCAAAGGAGTGTATGATTGTATCGTTAGTTACAGCGGTCAGGAATCGGTAATCGTGATCGGAGGTGACTCGACCAACTCTATGACTGGCTGGAAGGGCGGCTCTCTGACTCACCTGGAGCAGATGTTGGACCACAAATGTCACTGGAGTATCTGCATGATCCACTGTAACGAGCTGCCTTTGAGGCACTTACTCATCGCTCTAGACGGCCCTACGAATTCCAAAGATGGCTTCAGTGGGCCCATCGGCAGTAGCCTGAGTAAAGTTCAAGAACTTCAAGTCAACCACAACTTCAAGTCTGTGCCAGGAGAAGATCTGATCTCCCTTCCAGATGATGTCGTCAAAAGCCTCAGTACAGACCAGCACAACTGTTACCTCTTGGTGAAGGCGGTGATGTCTGGACAACTGAGCAAGGAGTTGGCGGGTCTAAAATGTGGGTCTTTAAGCCACGCTCGGTGGCTCACTACAGCCGAGGCACTTCTGATGCTCTGGACAAGGGAGCATGGCCTGGAAGGCGAGGTTCTGACCAGGTTCGAGTCAATCGTCAACTTCGTAGTCAATGTCTACTTGAAGTTGTACTTTGAAATCAAGGTCAAGAACAGTCTCGTCTACGGTCCCCACCACATCGTCACCGCGCTCAAACTTCTGAGATCACAACCTACAGAAGTCAGGAACATCGTCACG
>JAXIVJ010018451.1:5000-23191 GCA_036785665.1 Chirona hameri | reverse complement strand
GAGTATCGTTATCAGTCGCGGCTTTTCATCGACCAAGACATCAGTGGTAAGAAGAACATGGACAGCAGTTAGGAAGAGTAGGAGTACTAACACAGACACTGAAAACAGAAGCAGCATGTATACCTATATCTCTACCAAGTCAACTGTTAGTTGGACCGCTATAGGCGTCCATTAGGAGACTGAATGTTAGTGAAACTCTAGGAGATACTTATTATATGACATTGTTTAAATGCATGGCAGCATCATAGCTGTCCAAAGAGATATTCGAGTATCGCTCTAACTGTACTACCTTGCTCGTGGTCCCGCCATTGCCATTTAATTAGCATGTGTCTGTGTGTGTGTTGCGTGTGCGTGTGCGTGTGCGTGTGCGTGTGTGCGTGTGCGTGTGCGTGTGCGTGTGCGTGTGCGTGTGCGCGTGTGCGTGTGCGTGTGCGTGTGCGTGTGCGTGTCCGTGTGCGTGTGCGTGTGCGTGTGCGCGTGCGCGTGCGTGTGGTTCTATACAATTTACTATGAACGTAGTTCAGGCAGGCTTTAATATGCAATTTTTTTTGTTGAGTTCTAGTTCTTGGTGTGTGGTTTGGTGAAGCATAACAAAAACAAAACAAAAAAGTGTTCGCGGCCCCGTGGCTGGTCCCTGGTCTCTGCCCCGTGCACACTCCTATTGGCTACCAGGCGCTGGTCGGTCAGTTGGGTGATGGGAGGGGGGGCTTGTTAGCACGGGTCCGACGTGTCCGATCGCAGTGTCCATTATTGGACGTTCACTTACAACACACCTAATCTAAACATGCTTAATAATATCTTTTGTTCATAAATATAGCCCTTCAGAGAATAGTCAAACATTCAATACCTATCCACAATTTAATGTTGATTGCTCTTGAGCTTCCCGTTAGATAGTAGGAGAAAAGGCACCTACGCAAGGAAGCGTAGATATTGTATCGTTCAGAACTAGGCGGCAATACAGCAGTGTCCCTAGTTGCTGGCTATACACATCCCATAGAGCTTGAAAACAAAGTTTTCAAACCTATCGTAAATATAGGAACCAATGTAGAAGTAAAAGACGAAAATATGAAAACCTATTGAATAACTGCAGCTATAATTCATTGAGAGATAACACAACACACACTGAAAGTAATCCTGGAATTCATATTCTCCATGTAAACTGTAGGTCGAAGTATTCTGCTGAAAAATTTGAGGAATTTCAACTATTTATACAAAGATCAAATATAGACTGGTCATCATATGTGTGTCCGAAACTTGGCTAACTCATGACATTGAATCGACAAGATGCCTTGAGGGTTACAAATCTTTCTTTCAGAGTAGGGATGGTTCGCAAGGTGGGGGGTGTGGTTATATTTATAAATAATAATATTGAAACAGAACTTATAACTGGCAATAATCTGACTTGCACAGAATCTATTTTTGTTGAATGCAGAGTAAACGCCAAACTTAAATTCATAGTGGGCCAGGTCTATCGACCACCCTAACTGAATCCAGCCATTTTCCTGACTGAAATGGAGATCTGTTAAAAAACATTACATCAAGGAACGCCACAGTAATTATCTGTGGTGATTTCAACTTCGATTTTTTCAAAGCGGACGAGAACAATATTGTTCAAGATTTTATCAGTATTTTCCTTGTATATGGCTTCCTGCCTACAATCTGTAAGATCACCAGACTAGCAGAAAATAGATCGTCACTTATTGATAACATATTCTCCAATATATTGACTTGATTGATAGATCCACATAATTTTTGATGACTGTTCAGATCATTTTCCAGTATATATTACATGTAACACTCCAGTCTCAAAACTGTCACTAAGTCAATAGAACGTCGTACAATATTTAGCTTTAGGAAAATAAATGACTTAAAAAATCACTTGATAGAATCCTTGGCAGAATTCACAAACATATCAGACCCTGAACTTCCTGTAGTCAATTACTGCAGGCATACACAGACGGGATTGAAAAATTTAGCTTTAAAATCAAACAAAATCGAAAGTCTACCCCAGTAAATCCCTGGATCACCCCAGCGATTCTCTCATCCATTAACAGACGCCATGAGCTTTTTGCCGTCAAATGCATATATCCAACTGACAAAACTAAAAAAAATATATAGACACTATAGAAACGTA
Source organism: Chirona hameri (assembly GCA_036785665.1). NCBI lineage: Eukaryota > Metazoa > Arthropoda > Thecostraca > Balanomorpha > Balanidae > Chirona > Chirona hameri. Next base: position 21,057 of record JAXIVJ010018451.1, on the reverse strand, counting down.
TTAAACAATATCATAAGAGCAGCCAAACGTAAGTTCATTGAAACGAAACCTGAGAAGCATAAAGAAAATCCTCGTAAAATATGGGACATAATCAAAAGCGTAAGTAAGGGTAAAACCCAAGAGTTTCAGTTCTCATCATGCTTCCAAGGAATGCTAGGCGAGGAGATAAAAGACCCCAAAAATTGCAAATGAATTCAACAACTTTTTCACATCTATTGGTGAAAAACTACAAGATAAAATTCCTCCTACAGAGGAAGACCCTGTCATTAATATTTTTAAAAAAGTTGCAGACTCACCACTCGGTGATTTTGAGGCCATTAGTGTAGATGAACTAAATCCATTATGATCAAACCAATATATAAAGCAAATGCAAAACAGATGTTTAACAACTACAGACCAATTAGCATACTTCCATATATTTCCAAAATTCTTGAGAAGGTAATATATATCAGGCTTACTAACTTTCTAACTATGAATAATCTAATAAGCAATTCTCAATTTGGTTTTCAGAAAGGCCTATCTACATACATGCCTCTCGTGTTGTTGCAAGAAAGAGTGCAAAGGCCTTTGAAACAGGAAATGCAACATGTGGCATCTATTTGGACCTTCGAAAGGCCTTTGATACAGTTAATTCGAACATACTTATAGCAAAACTTAAAAAAATATGGTGTAACAAGTACAGCCCTGAGGTTGATTACATCATACTTAACAGAACGCAAACAATGTGTAATAGTTAATGAAAATACTTCCGAACTACGCCATATTAATATTGGAGTGTCACAAGGTTCCATCCTAGGACCATTACTATTCATCATATATATTAAATGACCTTCCAAACACTTTCAATAATGCCACTTGCTTACTCTATGCGGGACGACACCGCTCTTTTCTTTGAAAGCAACAATACAACACACCTACAATCAATAATTAATGAAGAGCTCCCAAAATATGTAAGTGGTTAAACATGAATAAGCTCTCTTTAAATACTGATCAAACTTTTTGCCAACTCTATAGCAACTCAAGTAAAATCACAAATGTGGATGTTGTTATAAATGGTAAGAATATCAAATTTGTTGATGTAGTTAAATATCTTGGTGTTATACATAGACAACAAACTCTCTTGGCGTTATCATATAAATCACCTTGCAAGCATCATTGGCCGAAACATAGGGATTATCTACCGCTCTAAGTTCGTACTTGGGCGGAAACCATTACTTTTGCTCTACAACTCTCTTATATTGCCATATATAAATTACTGTTGCATTGTCTGGGGTAATACTTTTCCCACATATATAAGCAGAATATAAATTTTGCACACAAAAGAACTGTGCGAATTATAACCAGTAGCTCATGCTGGCAAGTCATGCTGGTCATGACTTGCTCATGCTGGGCCACTATTCAAAGACCTCAAATTACTGAAGGTACAAGATATAGCCAAGCTACAAATACTTGTTCTAATCCACCAAAAGATTCAAGGAACATTGCCAACAAGATTAGATCTACTTTTAATATAAAGGAGCAACGAGAAACCGATACCAGAACTATTCACATGTAATTGAACCTTTCTCATATAAACTTTATAGAACACAAACTATAGGTTGGCTGCCTATGGAATTATAATCATAACCCCCCCTGTTTCCTTTAATATGTGATGTTCCTTCTTCGAAACATATCATTAAGGCAAGTCACCAAAAAACGCTTCCTGCAATCTTACATTTAGCAATGATTGCATTATGTAGCATAATATGTAGAATGCATGACTAAGCACATATGTGGTATGTATGTATGTAATGTATATGTATGAGTATGTGTGTGTGTATGTGTATGTGCGTATATGTGTATGTATGTATGTATGTATGTATGTGTATATGTGTATATGTATATGTATATATGTATATGTATGTGTATATGTGTATATGTATGTGTATATGTATGTATATGTATATATATATATATATATATATATATATATATATATATATATATATATATAATATATATATATATATATATATATATATATATAGATATATATATTATATATATATATTTATATATATATATATATTATATTATATATATATATTATATATATATATATATATATATATATATATATATATATATATAATATATATATATATATATATATATATATATATAATATATAATATATATATATATAATATTATATATATATATATATATATATATATATATATATATATATATATATATTATATATATATATATATATAATATATATATATATATATATATATATATATATATATATATATAATATATATATATATATATATATATATATATATATATATATTATATATATATATATATATATATATATTATATTATATATATATATATTTATATATATATATATATATATTATATATTTATATATATATATATTATTGATGTGTGTGTGTGTGTGTGTGTGTGTGTGTGTGTGTGTGTGTGTGTTGTGTGTGTGTGTGTGTGTGTGTGTGTGTGTGTGTGTGTGTGTGTGTGTGTGCGTGTGTGTGTGTGTGTGCGTGTGCGTGTGTGTGTGTCGTGGCGTGCGTGCGTGCGTGCGTGGGCGTGCGTGCTGTGCGTGCGTGCGTGCGTGCGTGCGTGGCGTGCGTGAGTGCGTGCGTGCGTGCGTGCGTGCGTGCGTGCGTGCGTGCGTGCGTGCGTGCGTGCGTGCGTGCGTGCGTGCGTGCGTGCGTGCGTGCGTGCGTGCGTGCGTGCGTGCGTGCGTGCGTGCGTGCGTGCGTGCGTGCGTGCGTGCGTGCGTGCGTGCGTTCGTGCGTGCGTGCGTGCGTGCGTGCGTGCGTGCGGCGTGCGTGCGTGCGTGCGTGCGTGTATGTGTGTTGTGTGTGTGTGTGTGTGTGTGTGTGTGTGTGTGTGTGTGTGGTGTGTGTGTGTGTGTGTGTGTGTGTGTGTGTGTGTGTGTGTGTGTGTGTGTGTCATAGTAACACTGTGTGCATCATTCATACTATCGTATACTCACATTGAACAAATACTTATAATAACACATCAAGCATTGTCATCAAATACCTCGAAGCATTGCAACTTAAAAACAAATACAGTTTAGTTACACAAGCGTCACAGGTTATAATTATTAGTTATATAATTAAATAATTAGCCATATATTATATATCTATTGTAAGGTATAGCACAAGCAAGTTATAGTTAAATATAGTTACACAATAAATCAGGGATGGAAATATATATTGGTTTTGACCAATATAAATACCTCTATTTCTTTGATACTTTCTTGAAGTATAATTCATTTGATATATAATTCGCGTAAGCCACCCCGACTAACTGGCGCTGGAACCTGGGTGAGACCGAACAGCAACAAGCTTTGCTTAGCTGGAAGGACTCACCGGGCTCCAGCAAAGACCTTCTGCTTGCCTAGACCAGGACCTGCCTTGCCCATCCTTTGTATGCATGAAAGTGTATCCTTTCTCACTGTCTGGCAAACCTTTCTTGATATCAGCGAGATCGGGGCAGCAGGCAGTGAGACAAACCCTTGCGATCCTTACCAACTTGGTTATGTATGTGCAAATGTGAGAATGTACTATTCCCAGGGGGCGTAGTTGGGGGGGGGGGGGGGCAGTCGCTTGCTGATTTCAGCAGCGACTACTTTCTGCCTTCTTTTTTACCACAGCTAACACACCACCGCCCTCCTCTCTTCATTGGCTTTTTTATTTTCTTCTTCAATTTCATAGCTGGGAGTGCCGCGACATTTTCTCTTTTGTTTTCTGGTGTTCACGTAAGGTGATGTGCGTCGTTGGGATAGAGGGCGGAGCACTCCTGGTCACCTGTTCATGGGTGGCGGCATAGAAGAAGAAAAAATTGTCGGGCGATCCCAAGTTGCTTGCATCGGTAGTTTAACTCGGACACGATGCAGGCAGCCGGTTCTCGTCACTCGTCAGTCAGCAGTACGAGCTCGGTGACTCCCTGACAGAGCAGCAGCACATCCGCCGGCGCGTCTGCTGAGAACTGCGGGGTGGGGTTGGCAATGCGCTCCCGTGTACCAGCGTCAGTCGGCTGTCGTTGTGCCGCCAGATCAACGTGCTGCCCTACACGCTCATCACGCTGGTGCAGACGGATAAATCCAAGTACAAGGCCGGCCAGACGGTGCTGTTCCGCGTGGTAACACTCAAGAGCGACCTCACGGTCCTGGAAGAAGTGGTGAGTGCTGGAGGGCCGCCCGACACGGGAAGGGAGACAGCACGCGACGGAAGCCACTTAACCATGCGTGGGAAGCACAAAGCCAGCTGTTGGTGAAGGTATTCTGACAAATTCACCAGCTGATACTGCTGCAAGTATATGGTGTGCAGTTTGCTAAGTGTGTTGGTTGACGGGTGTGCTGACTGGAGCGCGGTGTGTTTCGTCTCGTACCTCAGGTGAAGCAGATATACGTCACGACTCCAGCGGGCACCAGGCTGGCCCAGTGGGACAACGGCAAAACGCAGTCGGGCATCATCCAGGAGAAGTTCCAGCTCACACAAGAGCCACCTCTGGTTGGTACTCAAACATAACCTGCCTAGTACCTGGGCAATGTTTAAAGCCCGTGCTTGTTGGGAAACCATGCGAAAGCAAAGTCATCGTCTTCGCCGTCATTTCTCTTCGGTATGAGTGGCCTTTATGGTTGACCTTAGTGTACTAAATTGTTGTCAAAAGTTAAATATGCAACATTGCTTATCTCATCGGCTTTCCACCTCCGACTATTTATCTTTATAATAGCCGTTTTCACGAAAGATTATTGTGCTGAAAAGAAAAGCAAGTTTCTGAGAAGTTTTGGTATAGACGTCTTAGTCCGACCATCCATTTCTTTACTACACAACTTCTACTTGCGATTTTTGGCTTGAAATGTCCCTCAAGAGTTGTGTAATATGTTGGTAAGAATATGATATATAAAAAGCGGTTTGGTGGTAATCAGCAAGATAAGCATTCAGCGGTGTCGAATTTTCCAAATGATTGGGGAGGCCGAACAGGGATGGGTCCAGGGGGGCTATATCAGCGCCCAAGGGCGTCGCCACCTTCTCAAAGTTGGGGGGGGGGGGACGGAGGCATGTTGAAGTCGATTCTTTCCATGCAACGCCCATAGGCGTAATGTTAAAATTTGGAAATGTTTTGTATGGGGCGTGTTCCCCCCCCCCCCATCCCCCCGCCTCCGACGCCCATGTCAGCGCCACGGTTTTACCAAAACGACTGAGATCGGCCAAAAATAATACATTTCATGATTGTAAAAGAAAATGTAAGGAATAGATGCAACAAGTTTGTTTTAAATCAGTTCTTAACGCAAAAATAAAGCCACATGAATTTGGCCTTGTGTCGGACGGCGCCTCAAACCAAAGTTTTGACCGAGGCTCCGACCGACCAAGGGCTTTCAGAATGGCCGAGAATCTCAGAATCTCAAACTGGTACAGGGCCCTCTCGGGCCTGACAATGGCCCTCTTGGATAAGCTTAGGGAGTTCTCTTGTATTGCAAAGGTTCTCTCAGACTCCTTCTCTCAGGCCTCGTAAGGACCTTCTCAGACTAGCATATAGGTAAAGCCTTTCCACACCTGGCAAGGGGCCTCTCAGACCGGACGATGGCCCTCTCAGGTCGATCGATGATCCTCTCAAAGAAGCGAATGTTAATTGCTACTCTCTTACCGACCTAAAGCTCTCAGGCCGGAAAAGCGCCCTTTAAGATCGATTGAGGGTCCCCTCAAAGTGGTAAACGGCCATCTCAGGGCGGCATAGAGCCCTCCCAGGCTTGGCAAAAGTTCTCCGCTTCGGCGTGAATAATTGTTTTCGTTATGTCAGAAGAGCAAAGAAGCTGCTTTGTCGGGGCCAAAGCCCAAAGTCACATAATTCTTTTTTTAATCATCGGATTTCACTTTTTCGGGCATGAATGGTTGATTTCAAACAAACTTCCTCTCGTAAAAAATGCGTAAATTTGCATTTAAATTAGGAAATGCGCCATTTTGTGGCCGACTTCAGGCGATTTGGGAGGCTAGCCCTTCGGGCTCCTTGGATACGGCAGTGGCCAGAAAACATGGGGGGATGAGAGCACCTTTCCGGGCCGAACTCAACATTTGGGGGGTGGGCGTGGGTCACTCCAAAAGTATATAAATCGACACATTTTTTAAGCCGTTTTTAAAGAACACCTATGCCTGTACCTATTTCTCAAGTAATCTAAGGGCGGAAAGTGTTGGGAGGCCGAGAGCACGTCATTGTGGAAGGGGGGAGCACCATTGGGGTTGGGGGGAGCTCAACATTGGGGGGGGGGGGGAGAGGGCAAGTATAAACATCGACACCAGTGGCTCCACCGCAGGGGGACGGGGGACGTGTCTCCTCCCCCCCCCCCCCCCCCCCCCCAACATTTTAGGATTTTAACATTACGCCTATGGGCGTTGCATGTAAAGATTCGACTTCAGAATGCCTCCGCCCCCCTCCCCCCTCCCCCAACATTATCCCTTGATCGACACCTATGTAAGCATTGATAGCTCAGTTGTGATGATCTCCACCGACTGAAACTGTCAATTATTTGGCGTGCGATGCTATTGGCCGCAATGGACTCGCCCAATCCGGCGGCAGAGCTGAGCGGCTTGGCTTTGTACGTGTGCGTGCGGCACGTGGGATGGAACCGGCGGCGAATCGACGCGGGCACATCAGTGTGCATACGCAGATAGACCCGTGATCTATGACGCTGCCAGATTTAGTAACTAGTATGACGGAATGCTAAACTGAACGAATGGACTCTAGACGCATATGTTCTTTAAAAACGCCCAATTTTGTATCATAAACTTGCTATGAGCTCAATACATGTTTCCATATCTATTGAATAGTGATATTATCGCCTAAATTAGTCATTTAAATCTTGGAATGTATAATATATTAAGACTTCTATACCAACACTTCTCAGAAACTTGTCTTTTATTTACAGCGTAATAATCGTTCGTAAAAACGGCTAATATTTTGATTAAATGTGTATTAATTCAGCCTGAGCTCAAACATTTTAGCATTATTAGCACATCAAAATACCTATTGTTCGTGAGCCGAGCGTCAGCCTCTTTTGCCTGATAGGTTGATCAAGCTTCCATTTATCATGCCACCAAATATCGCTTTTGCTTGCTGCAGTCTGCACTATCTAATTATGCGATAGACAGGAAAGCAACGCGTATCGCAATCATAGCATTTCTTATGCTGAGCTCTTTTTACAATTATTACCTTATACAATTACCCACACATTCACGGTTCAAATTCTACACCGCTCAGACTTCAGATTGTCAACGTCTGCAGGAGGACCGCCACTATGGGCCAGACACCAGGAAAAAACGGACTTAATTCAACGGCTGGGGCCAGCTTTGCCAAATTTGGTACTATGGGGTAAATTTATATGCTGAGATCGAATATGACCTCTGTTCTGTGATTTGACAATGTTAAATGGTGATGTCAAGGTTAAGGTCAAGTTACACAAGGTTACTATTGGCAATAGGTCTACGAAAGTCTTGCGACACATGTTTTATGTTTTCTTACACGTATAATTCGATAGTAGTAGCCATTTTCACAACCTGACCCCGTGTCATGTCCCTTTCGTGAAGTTCAGGTCAAGGTCTTTAGTCCGCCCCTGTAGCTCAGCTGGGAGAGCGCCGGGCTTCTGGCCTCACCCGGTAGTGGCAGCCCGGGTTAGAGTCGCTTCGGCGCTCACTATTTGCCCCTGACTGGGATGGCCTGTGGCCGGTGGCAGCGGTCGTATTCAAGGTTAGGTGACGTCAGAGGGAGGGGCGGACCGTGTCCAGGTATGTCGGGCACGTACAACTTCCGCTTCTAAATACTGCCGGACGCCAGGAATTGCTTGATCGGGTGGTAGGGTCAGGGCCTGCGCAACAAGCTATGCTTAGCGCGGGGCCTGACCTCGGAAATCCATCCATTCAAAAACATTCGGACTAAATTTATTTATAAAACAAAAGTCAGTTCAGATAAGGTCAAAATTTAGTATTGATTAATATAAATAAAAAAGGCATGTTTTTAGGCCAGTTTTGTCTTAGAAATACAGTGGAGGCAATTATTTGTCAGTATCTGGTCAGTAAAAGCCAAACAACGAAACTTAACAAAATAACGTCATGAGTTACTCATACTTAGGGAGCCATAAGTCAGTCAACAATAAAGTCATTGCTTTGGAATTTGATTTTGGCATCGTCCAGACTTGGTTCTCCAATATATATATATTCATGATTTTTCAAAATATATTCTAACAAATGATTTTATGGAAATTTTCCCCAAAAAATAATGATGGGGATCGGGAATCCTGGCTCTATAATTGGCTTTGTGACGTCACTGTGACCTGACCTGACCTAAGATTGACACCAAAGATTACCAACATGTGCCCTAGGTATTTATGTGAAGGTACCCGAAGTTTTAAGTCGCTATACCTACGTGTTCGCATGATATTGCAGCTTGATCTATGCGTTCGCGTAGTTTCCTTTCCTGTCGCTAGATGGCGGGCCGCCGTGTAATTGCTTGAAAAATGAGGATTATCGTTTTTCGCGCAAAAACGAGCAAATGTTATCAATAGCATATCTAAAAGGAAGCCCTTGCGGATATCGTCAACTGAAAAGGTCCGTGATCTTCCGTGATCTTTTTGTAAAATTGCTCCATAAAGTTAGCTTCCCTCCGCAACATTGATGTGCAGAACATGTCTCGAATCCATTGATCATACCATATTACCAGGCTTATATATTTATCTCTGGAGATGTTCAACCAGGCTACATGGACTACCTTTACTAGAAATGTCCTCATTTGATTAATTCGTTGAAATTGTAATGCGCAAGTGGCATCGACAAAGACCGAATAAAATCGTCGTTTTTGCGTGCGATTTGCCAGATTACATGAAGCCAAGTTTACGCCCTCGTAGAGCCAATATACCTCGTCCCACGTTCATTTGAATGTGATATTTTAATTCTGCGGACAATTTAGCCTCGAATACCAACTGAACTGACACCACCAAACGATTTTCATTTGTTGATTGAAGTCCGGTTTTCCCTGGTGTCTGGCCCATGGTGGACCGGTTGGCTCGTCATGGCCTATGTCTGTGTATTGAGATCATCCGCTGGATGATCCCTTATTATTGCGTACCTCGCTTGTATCCCTTGCCACAACTGTCTCCTCTATCACCACCGTCACCACTGCTACCACCGTCACTGCTGTTGGCTCGGCTGCCACCACCGTCACCACTGCTACCACCGTCGCCACTGTTGGCTAGGCTGTCACCACCGTCGCTACTGTTGGCTCGGCTGCCACCACCGTCACCAGTGTTGGCTCGGCTGCTACCACCGTCACTGCTGTTGGCTCGGCTGTCACCACCGTCACCACTGTTGGCTCGGCTGTCACCACCGTCACTGCTGTTGGCTCGGCTGCCACCACCGTCACCACTGTTGGCTCGGCTGCTACCACCGGCACTGATGTTGGCTCGGCAGTCACCACCGTCACCACTGTTGGCTCGGCTGTCACCACCGTCACCACTGTTGGCTCGGCAGTCACCACCGTCACCAATGTTGGCTCGGCTGTCACCACCGTCACCACTGCTGGCTCGGCTGCCGGCACCGTCACCACTGTTGGCTCGGCTGCCGGGCCCTGTCACCACTGTTGGCTCGGCTGTCACCACCGTCACTACTGTTGGCTCGGCTGTCACCACCGTCACCACTGCTGGCTCGGCTGTCACCACCGTCACCACTGTTGGCTCGGCTGTCACCACCGTCACCACTGTTGGTTCGGCTGTCACCACCGTCACCACTGCTGGCTCGGCTGTCACCACCGTCACCACTGTTGGCTCGGCTGTCACCACCGTCACCACTGTTGGTTCGGCTGTCACCACCGTCACTACTGTTGGCTCGGCTGTCACCACCGTCACCACTACTGGCTCGGCTGTCACCACCGTCACCACTGTTGGCTCGGCTGTCACCACCGTCACCACTGTTGGTTCGGCTGTCACCACCGTCACCACTGTTGGCTCGGCTGTCACCACGGTCACTGCTGTTGGTTCGGCTGTCACCACCGTCACCACTGTTGGCTCGGCTGTCACCACCGTCACCACCGTCACCACTGTTGGCTCGGCTGCCGGCACTGAGTCTGTTGACCTCCGTTGCAGGGTATGTGGACGATCCACGTGAAGCGCGGAGACCGCATCACGAAGCAGACGTTCGAGGTGGCTGAGTTCACCCTGCCGCGATTCGAGGTCATCCTCACCGGGCCAAAGTTCATCGTCAAAAACAGCAACACCGTCACTCTCAAAGTCTGTGCCAAGTAAGTTAGGTGCACACACATTGCAAGTGATGCTGCCATATGTGCCGACAATTCATCTGTCAAGAAAAAAACACACCTCCGAAAGATATGGTGCTGACATTTAGTGGGCGTTTAACCCGCGCGGCGCTGGGGTCTCCATCCGAACGCGCCGCGCTGGGGGGTAAATTTTACCCCCCTCTTATCTCCCGAACCAATAATCGCAGCGAGACGCGCAAGGCGGCGATCGGAAGCTCTCGATGGGAAGATTCTAAGTAATTCTTTAAAAAATTATTTAAAAGGTCACATATCAGGTCAGGGTCAGGTCAAAGGTCAAAACCACCTGTTTTCGAGATTATTGGCTGCAGAGACCGGACTATCAACAGCAGCGCGCCGAAACTCTGCCAAAACACCTCTAAATATAAGGAGAGGGTAATGCTTGAGTATGAATATCATACTAAGTACAGGTCAAGGTCAAAGTCAGGTCACAAAAGGTCACACTGTGAAAAAGTAATATGAAACCCATGTGACACATGTCTCATGGGTTATTTCAGACGTAGAATCCAAAAATAATGGTTATTTTGACATTTAACCTCAAGGTCAGGTCAAGATCAGGCAAAAAAGGTCAAATTTTGAAATCCAAAATTTGCAATAACCGACACATGTTTACGGTTCAGTTTTGCCACAGCAATCCAATGGTGCAATTTGTTTTTGTGTACGATGTCTAGAAATGTCAAAATTTGCGATTTTTTTAAATGCGTCCATCACATTGCACACTTATTAGTGTCATTTGGGGGTCAAAAATATAGATATTTGTTTGAAATTTGGAATAGTCACTCATTAGTGATGGTTATCTGACATATCTTCCGGTTTTTTGAAAATTCTTACAATTTTGGATTTTGTAAACTTTGAAAAAAATAAAAACGATTTTTTGCATTTTGGGGATCAGAAAATCAAAATTGTGCAATTCCGAGATAGCCATCTTGTAGAGAATGTCATTTCCTTCATTTTGACGTGCTTTGTTTGCAATTTTCTTCAATACTCGCTGTGCTATCATCGATCAAAGTTCCGTCCATTTTGGACCGAAAATGGCGTTACATGACGTCACTAAAACGCTATTTTCGCAAAAACTTCTCGACCGATTTTCTCCAAAATTTATCTGAAGACGTCAAATCGATGCCAGATCAGGTACTGAAAGTTTCGCGTCGATATCTAGTGTAGTTTTGAATCTATAGTGAAAACCCGGGAGGGGGTAAAATTTACCCCCCAGCGCCGCACGGGTTAAAATGATGCTACAATACCAGTGAAACGCCCTTATTGGGTCGAGAAGTGAGCGGACTGAACTTCAGCGTAATTTACTCATGTGAAAGTGCCCTTAACACGCGCCCTGGAGGGGGAGGGGGGAGCGGGAAATATGCCCACCCCTAAGGTTTGTCAAAAATAGCGGGAAAACGGCTCCACGCAGCGCCGGAGTTTTTTGCATACCTGTTCGAAAATTAACTATTCACATTATGTGCAATTTTTGACTTCGAGTCATCTCAGGTCAGGTCACCAGACCTGAGACCAGGTCACGTGATGACCCTCACCTCCAAAAGTTTGCGGTCGTACCACAGTCACAGTTTTAGGCCGATGGGTTTCAAACTTGCAGGACGTCATAGGGTCATAGGTACCTATAATTTCTGTATCTCAGATTTTGTATATCGGTGACCTAATGTCGGGTAAATTGCTTGACCTCCCTTATTAACCCGCGACTCACTGGGGGGCTATTTTTGCCCCCCCCCCCCCCCCCCTCCCGTTATTTTGCCATAACTCCTACACGAACACCGGTATCGTCACCAAACTTGCAGTACCATCTCTCACAACACTTCTACACATGTTAGAAAAATACAAAATATGAGGTTATGATAGGTCAACCGGAAATGACGTCAGAGTGACGTCATGTTCTTCGGTTTTTGTTGCAAAATAATGGTTTGTGGAAAACGCTGTCAAAGGTACGATGTTTGAGATAAACTCAATTGTTTTAAATCAAATTACTGACAATAGACCGGGCTATCAAACTGCTATCTCAGACTTTTGCGTTTTTTATTTCAAAATTTTGAGAAATCCAAATACATTTTTTTTAACAAAATTTTCAAGAAAAATCAGAATTATCCAAAAACCGGAATATATGTGAGCGAGACGTGTGCGGTGAATATGTGTACCAAATTGGAAGTCGATATCTTCAAAATGACTGACTTATGACCTGTAAATTACCCAAATCACCCACCTCTCACAGCATTACTATGCATAACAAACGCATTTCCATTTTTGCTTTTTACTTCTATTTATATGGAACAAACAATGTTTTAATGTCATTTTTCAGGTTCTAGACGAAAAGCAAACCCATAAAGATCTGTTACAACGCTTAATGACCGTAATCTGCAGTTTGACCTCGTGACCTCGGATGATCTTGACCTGACCCAAGGTCATAAACTGCTTAGAAAGGTACTTAAAAGTGTCGGACACGCGAATCATACCGATTTATCGACAGATTATGCGTTTAATATCGCAATTTTGCGCGACAATTCCATCCATCGAGACCTTTTGACACGGTCAAACATTTTGTACTCGACCTGACCTGTGACGTCATCAGTGGCCCCGAGGTCAACAATATTATGTTTTCCTCGATAAATTTCCCAGGGCTATCGAATGCCGTTTGAATTGTTACATTTGGTCCAGTAGTTACGGAGATCCGAGGGGGGGCAAAAAATAGCCCCCCGCACCCCCAGTAAGTCACATTATGAAATATACCCCAGTAACTCGTGGGTTAATGATGTGCGTCAAGTTAGCGTCGTATTCGTATTCGTTTTCAGCGTCAAGTTCCGATTTGCCCCAAACTTAGTCTATGGGTAGATCTCGTCGAGTTATGCACGAATATGCTATTAGTTTGTTGATAACTGACCTAGTTTGACCTCTAGGGGGTCATCAAAGTTCACGAAACGGTGAACCCTTTACAATCTTTATTTATAGACTGATTCAAGAAATACAAACACCAAAGTGTGTCTTACCGTCCCGAGAAACCGCACATCCGAGTAATTTTGTTTAAAGGTCATAGGTCAACGTCAAGGTCACTTTAGGTCACTTTGAAAAACGGTGTACCCTCTAAAATATGTATTCATCAACATATTTGAGAAGCACAAACACGAAAGTGTGTCTTGCCGTCCTGACAAACCACACCTCTGAGGAATTTCGTTACAAGGTCATAGGTCAACGTCAAGGTCACTTTAGGTCACTTTGAAAACGGTGTACCCTCTAAAATCTGTATTTATCAACCAATTCGAGAACAACAAACACCAAAGTATGTCTTGCTGCCCCGGCAAACCGCGCCTCCGAGGATTTTTTTTTCTCTTCAAATTCATAGTTCAACGTCAAGGTCACTTTAGGTCACTTTGAAAATGCTGTACCCTCTAAAATCTTTATTTACCAACATATTTGAGAAAAACAAACACCAAAGTGTGTCTCACCGTCCCGACAAACCGCACCTGCAAGGAATTTTGTTTCAAAGTCATAGGTCAACGTCAATGTCACTTTAAGTCACTTACAAAAACGGTGCCCTTCAAATTTTTATTTGTCAACTGATTCGAGAAAAACAAACACCAAAGCATGTCTAACCATCCCGAAAACCGCACCTCCGATTAAATTGGTTTCAAGGTCAAAGGTCAACGTCAGGGTCAATTTAGGTCACTTAGAAAAACGGTGTACCCTCTAAAATCTTTATTTATCAACCGATTCGAGAAAAAACTAACACCCAAGTGTGTCTTGCCGCCCAGACAAGCCGCACCTCCGAGGAATTTTGTTTCAATGTCATAGGTCTACGTGAAGGTTGCTTTAGGTCACTTTGAAAAACGGTGTAACCTCTAAAATATTTTTTATCAACTGATTCAAGAAAAACAAACACCAAAGTGTGTCTCACCGTCCCGAAAAACCGCACCTCCGAGGAATTCGGTTTCAAGGTCATAGGTCAACGTCAAAGTCACTTTAAGTCACTTAGAAAAACGGTGTACCCTCTAAAATCTGTATTTATCAACCGATTCGAGAAAAACAAACACCAAAGTGTGTCTCACCGTCCCGACAAACCGCACCGAATCGGTTGATAAATACAGATTTTAGAGGGTACGCCGTTTTTCTAAGTGACCTAAAGGGACCTTGACGTTGATCAATGACCTTGAAACCAAATTTATCGGAGGTACGGTTTGTCGGGATGGTGAGACACATTTTGATGTTTGTTTTTCTCAAGTCTGTTGATAAATAAAGATTTTAGAGGGTACACCGTTTTTAAAAGTGCTTTAAAGTGACATTGACGTTGACCTATGACCTTGAAACAAAATTCCTCGGAGGTGCGGTTTTTCGGGACGGCAAGACACACTTCGGTGTTTCCGGCGGCCGGCGGACACAGCTGGTGGTCCATCTTGCGTCACTCCCGCCCGGACGGCCCAACATTCTTATTTCAACTATGTTTACATATTGACCCTTTCAAGTCATTCAGTGCGCTGCGTGCGAGTGGCGCTGGACAAGTACAGTGCGCTGTGCGACGCGCTGAATCCCGCGTTGTCTAGACTTGTGCAGTGACGAATCACGCTGAAGTTGTGACGGTGGTTGTGAGAAGGCACAGGGGCATATGAACAACGCAAAATCAGGTACGGACATAACTCGCTTTTGACTGGGGTCTTAGCCTAAGGCCATTGACAACGGGGGGGGGGGCAATATTCGCCCAATGTCCATCCTGGTTAGTGTTTATCTTCCGAACCAATGATGCGCGGGAGACGCTCAATGCGGCAATCGAAAGGTCTATTTGCATTTTTCACGTCAAATTTTCCGATCAATGTATCGACATCCCATTTTCTGCTTTCGGGTGCTGCCCAATATTGAAGTCCGAAGAAAAAGTCCGGCAGAATTGATAGTGTACTAGGTCGTATAATGGCACCAGTTGCGCACATTTTGCACTATGAATTTGAATATCGCAGGACTGAGGATCATCACCAACCCCGGTCTTAATTTCGACAACAACCACGGAATCATTTTTGTTAGCCTTAGAACACCTAAAATCATTCTCCATTCAATTTGGAACGTTGTAGTGGTAGTCATATTGCGCTACCACAAGTAGTTCGCTCAATATATTGTCAAATGTCAGCCGGGGTACCCGGTCAAATGTTAAAATCGGCGTATTTGAGTTTATGGGTCATACTTTCCATTCAAAGCCTTCGATTGCGACCATTTTCACCCAAAGTGCTGCTAAAGGTATGATACATATCCGGCATGAGCTAAAGTGAGATTGTTGGCCAAGGTCAAAGTCAAGGTCAGGTCACAAAAGGTGCTCAAATATCTACGAAAGTCATGCAACACATGTTTTATGAGTTATTTTCCACGTATAATTGGATAGCGATAGTAATTTTTCCACCTGACTTCATTTACGTGAAGTAAATGTCAATTTCATGTCAAGTTTAGGTCACCGAAGGTCAAAATTTTTAATTGTTAAGCAAAAACAACAAAGGCATGTTACTAGACCAGTGTTGTCTCAGAAATACAGTTGTGGCATTTACTTGTCTGTATTTAGTCAATAAAAGCCAAAAACTCAATTTCAAAATATGACGTCATGAATAACCCATACTTTAGATGTCATAAATCAGTCAAAAATGGAGATATCAGTTTTTGAAATTTGGTATGCTAGTTGCCTATGTATGATTCTCTGACATATCTTCCGGTGTTTTGAATATTTTAGAAAAAAAAAATATTT
>JAXIVJ010018450.1:0-20000 GCA_036785665.1 Chirona hameri | reverse complement strand
GTCGACGACATTTTAGTCGACATAAAAGACACTACAAGTCTGCAAGAGCTGAAGATGAAGCTAGAATCTGCCTCTGGACTGCAGTTCACCACCGAAGAAGGTATAGATGACAAAATCAACTTTCTTGATGTCGCAATTAATGCTTCTGAAACCAAGTACGAGACCAGCGTTCACCGGAAGGCTACTGACACAGGTAGATGTCTGAATGGATCAAGTCAGTGTCTGGAAAGATATAAAGTTAGCGTAATTCGGGCCTACGTCAACCGAGCATTGAAGCACTGCTCTACGTGGGACATCTTCAATCAAGAGATACGAAGAGTGAGACAGATCTTAACTGACAACTCTTATCCCATCTGCCTCATCGACACTGAAGTCAACAAGATCATTTCCCGCTACATAAAAGGACCGACCACCCACGAAGATGCCAGCGACAGCACAACTCACAAACTCTTCTACAAGAACACTATGTCTGCCGGATACAAGCAAGACGAAAAAGTCCTACAACAAATTGTGAAGAAAAACATCAAGACCACCAATCCAACCGACAAGATGAAACTGATGATATATTACAAGAACCCTTCAACCAGCAGTATCATTCTCCGCAACAACATGGCCGACGAGCATTCCATGCTGAAAAGGTCCAATGTAGTGTACAACTATAAATGCCAGATAGGAGACTGTGCGCTCCTCGCAAACAGTTGCTACATCGGACACACCACCAGCCTTAGCCGAAGAATAACGATGCACATTCAGCAAGGGGGCTTAATGCAGCACATGGAGGCAAGTCACCACCCCGACCGCTTGACTCGTCAAATGATTACCGAAAACATCGAGATTCTGGCAGAGGAGAGTGACACCAGGCGGCTTAAAATCCTGGAGGCCATCCTGATACGACAACGCGCGGCTGCCATCAATAGACAGGTGGAGTACTCCAATTGTATGATGTTGGAGTACGCCGCAGTGATCAATGAGCGTGCACACGGTTTTTATTTTCTCGCCGAACCGTGCCTACGACCACAACTTATTTGCGCCTATTCGAACCGAATGTGTCTGATACGAGTAATTTTCCTATCGCAATGTGATTATAACGTGTATTTTTATGTGATAATAATGTTTATTTAATCCTAGAGAACTAAAATGTCATTGAAAATGTGTAACGATACACGAAACGTTTGACTTACCTATGTAATGTACAGAATAATACTATTCTCCGCGGTGTTTTATCATGATCTTCGGTGAAATACTACACAACCAATGCAAACGAAAACAAGAAGCTGATCAGAAAGATAGAAAGCTTAAACAAAAAGATCACGAACGCTAAACTTTCCGTTTTGTTCAACAAAACTTGTCTCCCAAATATATATATATATATATATATATATATATATATATATATATATATATATATATATATATATATATATATATATATATATATATATATATATATATATATATATATATATATATATATATATATATATATATATATATATATATATATATATATATATATATATACATATATATATACATATATATATATATATATATATATATATATATATATATATATATATATATATATATATATATATATATATATATAAATATATATAAATATATATATATATATATATATATATATATATATATATATATATATATATATGTATGTATGTATGTATGTATGTATGTATGTATGTATGTATGTATGTATGTATGTATGTATGTATGTATGTATGTATGTATGTATGTATGTATGTATGTATGTATGTATGTATGTATGAATGTATGAATGTATGTATATGTATATGTATATGTATATGTATATGTATATGTATATGTATATGTATATGTATATGTATATGTATATGTATATGTATATGTATATGTATATGTATATGTATATGTGTATGTGTATGTGTATGTGTATGTGTATGTGTATGTGTATGTGTATGTGTATGTGTATGTGTATGTGTATGTGTATGTGTATGTGTATGTGTATGTGTATGTGTATGTGTATGTATATGTATATGTATATGTATATGTATATGTATATGTATATGTATATGTATATGTATATGTATATGTATATGTATATGTATATGTATATGTATATGTATATGTATATGTATATGTATATATATATATATATATATATATATATATATATATATATATATATATATATATATATAATTAGGTAGCAGTCCTTCTTGTAAACAGAAGAAACAATTTCATTCAAAATACTGGGGAATCAACCTGACATATTTCGTATAGACTCGAAACCAAAATGTAGTATTGTATTGTATCATCACACGATGTTGTATGTTTGTATATTTTCATTATTATGTGTGAATCGTATCCTGCTTGAAAATGTGAAAAGTTCACGAAACGTTGCAATATAAATGAATAATGTGTCAATCGGTGATCTTATTTTTAACTTAGAACCTGAACAAAAGCGAATTGTAAGAACAATTGAAAGGATGCAGAAACAGTACACGAACTGCAAATACGCGGTCTTATTCAACACGAAATATATATATTTATATATATATATATATATATATATATATATATATATATATATATATACACTTATATACACATATATACACACACACACATATATATATATATATATATATATATATATATATATATATATATATATATATATATATATATATATATATAACGGGTGTGCACTTAATTTCTGGACAAAGAGCAATCTCCCATAACTCCATTAATAAAAAAGCTACTGAGACAACATTTTGCTTGATGAAGGACCCATATGTATAACACGTGTATACCAAATTGCATGCTTATATCATCATTTTTAATTTATCATGGAAGCCCTAACCAAGACGGCTGTGCGAAATTTGGTGGCGGAATTTGTGCAGAATTACCAAAATTTTCAAAAATGCAAAGTTGTAGCCCATTTCCGTGAAATGGGTGTAGCGAGGTGAACTGTCTATGCCATCATGAGAAACATTGAGGAAAGAGGAAATGTTTAGCACAAAAGCATCGGGAAAAGACTTCGACCTGTGGTCAAGATGCCCCGTCAAAGAAGGCAGGCCCTCGTTCACGCCGCCCGTAACCATGTGGGCGTATCCCTCCGTCTCCTGGCCAGGCACTTCGGGATATCCCCTAGCTACTGTCGAAGAGCATCCTAAGGGCTCGTCCGGCGTGGCACCACCAGACACACGGTAGCGTTGCCAAGAAGAGAGTGTGTGTATTACTGCTTTTGGTGAGCGCGTATATATATGCTTGGAAATGAGGACGCAGGACCGGTTACCTCGGGCGGGTCCCGTGAGCCCGCCGCACGCACAATGGCTCGTTGCGTAGCGGCGAGACGGGATTATCCATCTGGGTCGCGTTTGCGTCTGCAATCGCTTGCAGACCGACCCGCTGCTGGACCGGTCCGGAGAGATGGTCTCGCGTCCATTGTCCACGCCACACTACGTGAGGAAAATCCTCAAGGAGGAAGGCATTAGATATCGGAAGAGGACCAAGGCCCCAGCAGCCACTCCGGAGCAGCTGAATAAGCAGAAAACACGGATACGCAGACTGGCGAGGGGCACGCTCAAATCTGCAGGTGAATTCGGCGTGGTTATGGACGATGAAAGCTATTTCACCTACGACGGCTATGAAATGCCTGGTAACCAAGGTTGCTATGCTGGACCAGGAGGAGATGTGCCAGAAGATGTGGAAAATCGGCCTGTCGGCAAGTTCCCGCGGACACTTCTGGTGTGGGTCGCCATATCTCCACGTGGGGTCTCCAAGCCCGTCATCTGCCCCAGTCGGGCCAATGTCAATGGGAACGTGTACCAGGAGAAATTCCTTGAGAAGGTGCTCTTCCCATATCTGACACACCATTACCCCCGCGGTGGATGTGTTCTGGCCAGATCTCGCAGCCGCTCACTACGCCCGTAACACACTGGATCTCCTCGAGCGTGCCCACGTGCCATATGTTCCCGCGAGGAAAATCACCCAATGTCCCCCAGCTGAGGCTCATTAAGGATTTCTGGGGCTGGATGAAGCAGGAGGTGTACAAGGGAGGACGGAAAGCCCGAAGCGATCCAGATCTGAAGAAACGGATCCGCCGCGTGCTTCGCGAAATGGACCCGGAGGTGCCGCGCAAGACGATGGCGCGGGTGGGAGAGCGCGTGCGGGCTGCAGACCGTCACGGTGCCAGCAGCGCCCTCCACTAGTGGCTGCAGATAGTAGGTGAATGTGACTATGTGCAGGTCAAGTTTGGTCTGGATATTTTGAAATACACAGAAGTTATGGGAGATTTAACTTTGTCCAGAAATTAAGTGCACACCCGTTATATATATATATATATATATATATATATATATATATATATATATATATATATATATATATATATATATATATATATATTATAATACCAGATTTTGGTGGGAACCGAAATTCGTTACCAAGTACTTGAGCGTATCGGTCGTTAAAAGTGTGGAACGCTTGTCAACTTTAACATTAAATATATTTTGTTATGAATGTGATCACTTTACAATATATTTTGGTTTAATCTGTAATTTCAAGTAATAACTCCATTTTTGTTTTGTGTGGGAAAATGTAAATATTCTACTCTGAACTTTCTGGCTACCTCATCATCTTTCTGCTCTCCCTTTCTCTCCTCTCCTTCTGTCTCCTGTCTCCTTCTCTTCCTTCTATCTCCTCTCCTGCTCTCTCCTATCTCCTTTTCTCCTTATATTGTATCCCTCTCTCCCTCTCTCCCTGTCGGTCTCTTTCAATTATTTGAATACACAAATGTATTCTGATGAAAACGCAAATCTTCCTTTGTTTTGTAATTACGTTACATCACTACTTGTGATATATTCAGAACTTCGCACCTCTATCCACAATTTGCACCTCCATCATCACTCAAGCCCCAGAAACCCAGTCAAACCACTTCTCCCGCCGAGTCAGCGCTCCGCTTATCGGTGACCTCTGACCCTTACGCTGCCGGTTTGTAAGGCGAGCAACTATTGGCTGACGCAGAGTCTGCGGCTACAACGTCCTTACTACAATGAATAGCCTCTACTCGAGGACCCGCTAAATGCGAGCTACTACGCCTGATGCTGTGCCGGCGTGGGCTTACAACTCTCCGATCAGAGGCGGTCTCGGGGTCGAGATGCCTCAGTGGGAAGAGTTGGTCAGGTTTTTCGAATATTGTGATTTTATTTGAAGGCGTAGAATAGTGAAATGTGACAGAGCTGCCTATGTGTAGGACGGAGATGTACCGCATATTTTGTCAGGGATATCTATTGTTGTTTAGAAGCGCTGCTAGGTTTTACCCATCTGCAGTAGTACCTACCATTACTTTTGCAGTGACCTGTACAACTGCGCCGCGCAAAAAAGGAGGCGCCACCAACCTGTGTCGGTCCTGGCACGCGGGAGATCCAGACCCGCGTGCTGCTGGGTGTTCCGAGAGAGTAGAGCAAAGTTGGCTTGAAGCGAGAGGGAAGAGCCACTGGCTCTCCGGTGCAGCGAAATTTGCGCAGAAACCTTTTCTAAATGAAGTTCGTACAGCTACAGAGCGGTATGTCAGCCCAGTTCATCTCGGACGTCCGATATGTGGTACAAATGTGTGTAGGCCGGAGGTCAAACGCAGCCGAAAATTCAAGGTCTTTTAAAGTCTCTCATGTCCTTCTCCGACCCGTTGTCAAAGACGGACAAACACTAGGTACCGGCCGTGGGAGATAACCACTGACCAGTGCATTCACCGAAATAAGTAGTAGGTCTGGGGATATCTGATGACGCACGTGGAACAGGCCGATAGGCTCACTGCTACATGTTTTGACGGGACAGACACGTACCAATCCCAGGTGAGGTGCTTGTCGAACTGCACGCCAAGGTTCCGAATGGATATCGGGGCTATACCACGACAATTTTGTCGGGAACCAAATTAAAAAGTGCTATCACCAAGTTGGTCAGATAGTGTGTCAAAAGATGACAAATAGCAGTGTATGTAAATTGCTTTTTTGAATTTCGAAGGTAATCGTTTTAGCTCCAGGAATGTTTTTTTTTAACTTCCAAAATTCAAAATCATTCAGATTTATCACTATCCCTGAACGTAATTAAAAACTACTGATCGGCGGTTCACAAACCCATGGTGCAAGGTAAAACATTTGTATAATTTGACACTAATACACATTTTATCGTGTATCATTATCATTCATGTCGATCAACCACTTATAATTATATTTCTGCGAAATGTTGAAACATGGACGAAAGTGTCAAAAAGATAATAAGTGGCATCGTGTCCAGCCGTAATATTCCATTTATCCATCAGCGCTTTTTCTACGTAAAGTGTTTTGGTTTGGCGAGAGGCGTTGTCTTCGACGCCACTACAAAATATTTTGATATACCTAACGTCCGTGTGTCCCATTTCCAGTAAGCAGCTGCAGATTTATTTTTGACGATCCACATGCAGGGCATCTAGAATGTCGGTTCTGATTCTTGTTGTATCTATCTCTGTTGAAACAGGATGTAGCTAAGCGATTGCAAATTCTAAAGTTATTTTTTAAACCTTCAGGAAATCATCCCTGATCACCAGGACTCACCTTCGAGGGACCCCCTGGGGTCCAGCAGCAGCATCGGCGTCGATCACCCCAGCATGAGCGACTACCTCGAATTCATGAAGGACATACCAAGAAGAAGCGTTGAGGGGTAAGTGTGTTGTTTGATGAAATGTAAATTAGCCCCTTTAGAAGTGCAACTATTGGTATTCGCAAGAGCTTCGTCACGAAATTTGGAGTGGGAAGGGGGGGCAGCCAGGTGGAGGTGGTTGTCCCCCCCGCTCCCATAGGTCTATTGTTAAAATCCTGCTAATCTGTGCGGGGGGTGGGGGGGGGGGGAGGGCGGAGCGATCCTGAGGGGCACCCCCCCCCCCCCCCCCGGTATTTGTATCGCTTCAGCTACCATTCAGTACCGTCTACATGCTGAACAGCAAACAGAGCAGACACTTATTTTCTTGGTTTATATTGTAGCGGTAAATGCTGACATAAATAATTATTGGTTTTACAGGGGTATGGATCAGAAGCCAGGCTTCCCTTTGGTGGAAGGTTCGCTCCTGTCGACGCCATCGGATGCTAGAGACAGGATGGAATCTTCCGCTGCTGATAGCGATGGGATCAACACTTCTGCTGTACGTGTCGCTCGTGATTTTATTATTTTGATCAAGATGCCTGAATACTTTATGCATTGCTACCCAACGTTTGCATAAATATTGCACGGAAAGAATTTCCCTCAACCATGCGTACATGTATTACGCTTAACTTACAAGAATGCAGGGCTTATGTTTTTTTTTTAAATTTCACTCGATGGAACTAGATCATCACATAAGCAGGGGCGTTTTAGGGGGGTCACTGCACCATGGTCCCCCCGAAGGCGCCCTCACGCACCGAAGGCGCCCTCATGCACAGAAGGCGCTCTGATGCACCGAAGGCGCCGAAGGTTCATGCAATGGGTCTCATATTCAGCGAAGGGCGCCGAATTCGCCCTTCGCTGAATGTGAGGCGCGTTCCGACTGAATATGAGACGCGTTCCACTGAATGTAAGGCGCACTCCGATACACCTCTGAAGGCGCCCTCCCACATACCTCCAAAGGCGCCCTCCCACATACCTTCAAAGCGCCCTCCCAAATACTTACAGAGGCGCCTTCCGATACACATCTGAAGGCGCCCTTCCACATAGCTCCAATGGCGACCTCCAATACACCTGAAAACGCTTTTCCACATGCCTTCAAAGGCGCCCTTTGATGGACATAAACCTCTGAAGCCGCCCTCAAACATACCTCCAAAGGCGCTCTCCCATATACCTCCAAAGGTACCCTCCGATACATATCTGAAGGCGCCCTCCTACATACCACCAAAGACGCCCACTGATGCACCTTTGAACTTCGAAGGCGCCCTCACACTTACCTACAGGCTCCAAAGGCACCCTCCGATACATCTCCGATGGCGCCCTCCCACACACCTTCAAAGGCGCCCTCGAATACACTTTCGGAGGCGTCCTCCAATACATTTCCGAAGGCGCCCTCTGATACACCTCTGAAGGCGCCCTCTCACATACCTCCAAATGCGCCCACCGATACACCTCTGAAGGCGCCCTCCCACATAGTCCAAAAGCACCCTCAGATACATATATCGGAACCCGAGGGCGCCCTCCCTACATACATCCAAAGGCACTCTTCGCTGAATGTGAGGCCGGGTGTCTCTGGTCTCACAGAGGGCGCCTTCGGAGGTATGCGGGAGGGCGCCTTCAGAGGTGCATCGGAGGGCGCCCTTGGAGGTATGTGGGAGGGTGCTTTCAAAGGTGTATTGGAGGTCGTCTTTGGAGCTTTGGAGATGGCGCCTACAGAGGTGTATCGGAGTGCGCCTTTGGAGGTATGTGGGGGGGGGGGGGGGGTGCGCCCTCGGAAATGTATCGGAGGGTGCCTTCGGGGGTATGTGGGAGGGCGCCTTCGGAGGCGTATCGGAGGAGGCCTTTGGAGGTAGTGGTGTCGCCACAAAACTTTGCTGGGGGGGGGGGGGGGGGGGGCTAGCCAGGGGTTCGGGGGCCAGCCACAGTGGCGTATTTAGGGGGGTAAGGTCAGGTGCCGCCCTGAGCCCAGGTACCGCCCTCAGACCATGTGCCGCCCTCATACTAGATGCTGCCTTCAGGCCAGGTGCCGCCTTCACCCCAGGTACCGCCCTCAGGCCAGGTACCGCCCTCAGGCCAGGTGCCACCCTCAGGCCAGATGTCACCCTCAGACCAGGTACCGCCCTCGGGCCAGGTTCCGCCCTTAGGCCAGGTACCGCCCTCAGGCCCTACAGGGCGCCTCTGGCCCGCTTAGTAGGGCGCCTGGAAAGCCGACAGGTCCTTCTACAGGGGGCGGCTAAACAGAGCGGCCGGGAGTGTCCCAGGTGCTGTCCTCAAATGAGGTGCCGCCCGCAGGTTAGGTGCCTCCGGCCGCCCTCAGACCATACGAGGAGACGTCCTCAGACCAGGTGCTGCCCTCTGGCCAGGTGCCGCCCTCAGACAAGGTGTCATCCTCGGGTCAGGTGCCGCTGGGTGATTTGTTTTAGGCTAGAAAGAAAGGAGCAGGGTGAATTTCGGCAGACCTCATGGGTGGAGACAGGCACTGATGAATCCATGGGAACATGAGGGGCAAATGCCCCCCCCCCCCCTACAGGAATCTGGGAGGGGCATTCAATACAAGTATGCCCCCGCGCGTTCCATGACTGAAAGTATCACCGCGTTCCATGACTGAACGTGAAAAACAATGATCTTAGGATAAAACTTCATGAAAACGGAAGTTTTTTTCTCTCGAGTGATTGAATTTGAAGTTTGTATTCAATGATAGACAAAACAGCGCACCTGATGCAATTCAAGCAGCCCCGGTGACACCACTGGCGGATCCAGAGGGGGGGGGGCATCAGGGGCAATGCCCCCCCCCCCCCCTCCCCCCAGCAAGAATCTGGGAGGGGGCATTCAATACAAGTATGTCCCCCTCCCCCTCCCCCCAGAGCGTTCCCAATTTATCGTAAAATCGTGAAAAATTGTCTTTGCAGCAGTCAAAATCCAGCTATCAAGTTTAAAAAAGCGGAAAATTTCGCGCCGTTTCGCAGCATGACAACTTTCGCAATTTCTTATACAAATTTGGAAAATGGGAAAATTAATTTCATGAAGTGTCTGGCAGAGGCTCTCCTTGGCGGTAATTGCTGGCACTGGCGGATCCAGGGGTATCAGGGGCAAATGCCCCCCCCCCCCCCCTACAGGAATTGAGGGGCATTCAATACAAGTATCCCCCTCCCCGCCCCCCCCCCCCCCCCGCACGTTCCTTGCACTGAACGTGAAAAACAATGATCTTAGGAGAAAACTTCATGAAAACGGAAGTGTTTTCCCCTCCAGTGATTGGATTTGAAGTTTGTATGTATCCCTTTCTTTCAATGATAGACGAAACAGCGCACCTGGTGCAATTCAAGCAGCCCCGGTGACACTTAACCCGTGCCCCGTGGGGGGGGGGGGGGGGGGGGTCAGAATCTGCCCCCTCCCGAATTTTCTCAATAACTTGAAAACTATGATAGATATCAATATCAAACTTGAAGTACCTGATGCTGCATCAATTATACGTCTGCTCACCAAATTTCAATGAAATAATGCAGCATTTTGGGAGATAATGACGTCATTTTCATACCATTTTTGGTGAAAAACTATAAATGTTTGAACAATCGTAGAAAAAAAGAGTTTTGAAGCAAATTGCAAATAAAACACGTAAAAGGAAAGGAAATGACATTCTCTTCAAAATGGCAGTCTCGGATTTGCGAGAAGAAAAAAATTACAACAAAAAAAAAATCGGGAAAAAAATTGCACAGAATCATTTTGTTTATTTGAAAAGTGAATTTCTTAAGCTCGAATACCAAAATAAGGTGACCAGCCCAAATGAAGAAAAAAAGGGGTACCTTTTTTGCCACAAAAAAAAATGACCCCCTCCAACGGAGAGCTGGATCCGCCAGTGGAGACAGGGCTGATTTGGACAAGCCTGTGTGCGGGGCAGGGCGGAGTTCCGCATGCCTGGGACTTCGGCAGACCGGGGAAAAGGGCAGGGTTGATTTTGTGAAGTCTGGGAACGTGGTAGGTGGATTTCGGCTTGCCCGAGTGTAAAATTATATGTTTGCATCCACTTCTTTAACTTAGGTTTGCATAGGGGTTGTTGGGCAAACAGGGCAATTACCCCCCCCCCCCCCCCCCTCAAGGTATGTACATGCCCCCCTTGGCCGTATGTGCCCCTTTGGAAGTAGGGCTCTATTTCGAGAGAGAAAAAATTAATGATTTTTTTTAAAGAACAAATGCTAAAAATATGCCCCTCTGAAAATATAGTGGGCCAAATCCGATTATTTTTGTTTTGTGGGATACCTTATGCCCCCCTGATCAAAAATTGCCCCCTCCTGGAGTGAATCATGGGTACGCCTCTGAAGGTGTTGTGCTTTATCGCGAGCATTACTCAGTTTTGCTCCATCCCATTCATTAATGTAAAAGACATGAATGGCTCTTTATTGCTATAATTTTGATTTTGGTGTCTTTTAATTTCAATTTTGTTTTATTTGCTCACAAATCCTGGTCAATTCCACGAATTCCACGGTTCACACATTTTCGAGAATATCAAAGTGGAAAGAAAGAACAGTTAATTTAAGTTATCCATTTATTGTATAATTTATTTTAATTGACTTCTTTGTTATTTGTATCATTTACACTCCCCCCCCCCCCCCCCCCGCTCAACAACACCTTTCGCTGACGGCGCCCTCATGTGGAGGTTTGGCGCCCTCTTGAGGGCTTGGTCCCCCCTTGACGGATTTATAAATACGCCACTACACATAAGTTTCGCATACTGTTTCTTCAATTGTCCTCAATACAAATTATTTGAAGGTTGCACTTTTTAGCCATATGAATTATGTAAGAGTGGGCATTTTGAAATGCTGATTAGGTGAGGTGTAGATGAATAACCTCACGTCGTGTCCCCTTCCTTATCCTTGCTACGATACAAACTTCGGGTTGGCCACCGCTGGGTGCTCAGACACCTTAAAAATACGGTCAGGGCACGACTCTCTTGCCGAAGATATCGATGACTTGAGTGCCTTACGAGACCTATCGAAAGCAATCCCTCCGAGCGTCGTCCTGTTATTTGTAGGGCAGCTACAGTCAGGGTTTCGGTGCGACCATCTACCGCCCAGCGATGTCGCACCCGGACACGCCGCACCCGGGCCTGTCCGTGCCGCGCTACAGCACCCGGTCCGGCGGCGTCTCCTACCCGCAGTACGACAACTGGTCCTCGCCCTTCAACCAGGTCAGAGCAGAAAAGCTATTGTCTGGACTTCAGATTTTGAACGGTTATTCAACCAGGTCAGAGTAGAAAAGTTATTGCCTGGACTTCTCATTTTTAACGGGTATTGTACACGGCACAGGACTGACGTCAACGCATGCTTCTCGTTCCCATGGAAAAGAGATAGATTTTTAGCCTCACGCTTTTGATGCTGCCTTTAATGACGTGTAACGCACTGTGACATCTGAATTTTCCTAACGCCGCTGATTACCGTTCGAGTGATCAGCATGAACATTGAGCGTTACAAGCGGGCATTGATGAGGCTGGCGGCACTGTATCCTCCACCTTGTAGTGGCTGCGGGCCTTGTAAATGCATGAACCTAACGCGTTAATAATGCGGTCGGCAGGACGGCGGAGGCATAACGCTGAACAGCAGCGGCGAGGAGAACAAGATGGGGTCTCCGGAGGAGTTCGCGCGGCTGCCGGACGGCGCTGGCTCCTCGGCGGCAGAGTACTTCAACGGCGAGTCGCCTGGCTTCCGACCCGTGACGCACCACCTGGGGAGTATCATCGGGCCGCTCGACGGCATCGGCTGCATGCCCGTCTGTCCCGGTAAGCGGGGCGCATCCCGTAGCCGCTGGCGACGTAGGTCGGATTGCATAGAGACCGCATTACGGAATATTGCTAATTATTGGGATCATTCGTTGCTATGACGCTATTTACGACCAAATATATCCCAATAGGGTAGGGACCATTTTCGTAATGTGGGGTTTAAGTATTTTCGTTGGAAGTGCATTTTTGTACACATTACACTGTTCAGCCCTGAAGAAGCCGCAAGGCGTAATATAGGTTAACTAATTCATCATCTTTTTCATTACAATAACATGAGCAAAGGCTACTTTTTCCATCTGATTTGTATCTGCACAATGCTCATCACAGCCATCCATCATATACATTACACTGTTCAATTTTCTTCATTCAAAACAATGAATCCATTGCAAAAAAAAAATGGATTGTGATTGCCGAATTAGTCGTGATGTCACTATAGCTGTCCGGTTGGAGGCGAATACAGCGGCACATGTTTTTCGTAAATAACTCCTAAACGAAGAAAGGTAGGCCATTGCTACTTCGTGACATTTAAGCTAACAAAATAGCGGATCGTTTGACACACAAAAGCAAATCGGTCCGTACATTTTTGAGTTATATGAATTTGAAATCGAAGATGGCGGCGAGAATCGCGGTCAGCGAAGCGATATCTCAGGCACCAGCAATCGGATCGGAATGATTGAAACGCCATTAGGCATCTCTGGGTAACCTGATGTCAGAAACATCTCATTGACCCCATTATGGTGACCTATGACGTCACGGAGAGGTCAAGTTAGGTCACATTCTAACTTGCCCTCTCCGTGACGTCATAGGTCACCATAATGGGGTCAATGAGATATTTCTGATATCAGGTTACCCAGAGATGCCTAATGGCGTTTCAATCATCCCGATCCGATTGCTGGTGCCTGAGATATCGCTTCGCTGACCGCAATTCTCGCCGCCATCTTCGATTTCAAATTCATATAACTCAAAAATTGACCGACCGATTTTAGTTTTTTTTTTGTTGTCAAACTATCCGCTATTATGTTGGCTTAAATGTCACGAAGTAAAAATGGCCTGCCTCTCTTCGTTTACGAGTTATTTACGAAAAACATGTGCCGCTGTATTCGCCTCCAACCGGACAGCTATATAGTGACATCACCGACCCATGCCGTCGGGGCAAACAAAGAAAAACTTCGTTTCTAAAAACTAGAGCGAAGTAAGAAATTTGGACTTCGATTTGTGAATGACAAAAGTCCATTATTCGCGTGGCTGCCGGACGGCGAATTTCATCTGACCCCAACAGGTGTTCCCTACCATATTGCTATTGCGCAATTCGCATGTACTACTTTTGCTTCTGAGCCGCATATAAATATAGAACACATTTTTGCACAGCCAATAAATTTGTATGTTATGCAAGGACTAGTCATTATTCGCAGGATATTTATATTCCTGCGAATATATGTATGTATTCGCGGGATAGCAGGATAGATGATATGTTAAAGCGTTCAGTTTGAAACGTAGGTAACGAGTGTCCACTAATTATTGCGACAAAACTTGACATTTATTTAACAAGGACGAAATCGTCGGATTTCCAGAAAACTTTGCAGGTGACATGCCTGCCTTTTATTTATTAATTTTTTATATACTTTTTAATATTTATTTATGCGTGTAAATATCTAATTGATGATTTCCCGTTCTCGGTCTTGGATTATTTTTCCAAGTAGCGGACCAGTGATATAGTGAGCAAAATCGAGCAGAATCGAGCAGAAAAATTAGTTTGTGTGGACAGCTGAACTTATCAAGCTCCTTATTTTTAAAGTTATCCTGCGATCAACGGTATATTATACACTGCGGAAGACCAACATAAAATGCATGTTAAAGGAAATAGTTCACCTTCAACATGGGTTTTGAACTGAAATAGCAGTTTTGTAGCCCGTGTTGAGAAATCCTTATCTGGAACTTTTCTTGGCTGAAAAGACTCCAGCCGAAGATATTTGACTTTTGGCGAAGGAATACGGCGCATATATGATGTACCGTACCGTCTGAAAGTGCCAGCACTGCCATGGACCATGCGCAGACCAATAACGCACACCATAAAATCAATAATTTACAACCTTCTGTCCTGAATTGGCGCGATGTAGGACCATTTTTAAAACAGAAAAAAAGAAACTGTATTAAAAAATATAATAAAATCGTGTTCTGAAAAAACTTCCGAAGTTGAACTATTTCCTTTAAGCACTCTGGAAAAGGCACAGCCGGAAGAGATCCATCAAAGATGGGCCCCAAGCAGAATGTGGCACGTGCCAAAGCGACCCCAAAGAAGTCAGTGTTTTAGTTCACCTAATGGTCAACAAATACGACATTGTAAACGTTCATATTGACATATAAACAGTCAACTCCTCGTATTGCTGACCAAGACGCGTTACGTATTAACGAGTAAGACGCCTTAATCGGCGAAGGACGAGCGAGCCCGTAGAAACCCGACAGCAAGGAAATTGGTCTCAAACCACACACCAAATTTAAGGTTAATCGTTCCAGCCATTTCTGAGTTACGGAACAGGGTGTGCACGTGCGCACGTGCAGTGTGACCCAGAGTTTGCCTTGCATGACATTACCAGTAGTGTGGTTTTAAACCACTCACCAAATTTCAGCTTAATCAGTCCAGCCGTTTCTCAGCTATAGCAGGACAACGTTTTCTGACACCCTGACGCGGCACGTGCCACGCGCCATGCTGACCCCTCGCGTGAGACGAAATATGTAATAACATAATTGATTGAATGGGACTATCAGATGGCGAAGACCGTTTGTCAATCGGATGCGGGATTCCAGAGATATAAGCTTGTGAAAAGCGTTACGGTCGGGCCGGGCCGGGTCGGCCGCTTATATGTGATAGAAATCCGGTATTCAGTGAGGACTCGCGAGCGCTTCGCGCTCGCTCGTAACAACAGATGATTGACACTGTAAAAATACATCAAAGTTCATTCACATCACGTGATTGTTTCACCTATTAGTCTCCTAAGAGGCGAAGCAATCACGTGTTAGACATCTAATTTATGTATTGCCAACATTTATTTCGAAGCCATTTCAGATAAAATTATTCTTCCAGTCTTAGGATTCATACATGCTTTGACTTCCAAGTACTGCAGGTTCAAGCGCAATTCTTGTTGTCTTATATGTACGCGCTTTAATACTGCTGGCACCTTCCCAATCGGGTGAAGCTCCACATTCATGACTATGTTTCACTATGGTTTTGGGTCTCTGATATTGCAAATCATTCCTGTGCTCCATTAGCCTTGTTCAAACTTCTTCCAGTTTCACCATACTATGGCTTTGCACATGGTATCTTGTAGACAAGGCTGTGTTCATGTTACTGTTTGTTGCTTACTTTTACAATGTCTCCTATGTCCTTCCCAGCCTTACTTACTAAGTAGTAAGTGATAGTATCACATTAGCATGTTTCAGAAAATGTGCAATCGTATCAACATGTCTGGATTGCGGAACAGCAATGACTTTTTGATTATTTTTGTCTTTCCTCGGCCTGTTATTACGAATCCTCTTGACTTTAAGTCTACATTTTACTATCATTGCCTTTGGGTATTTAATTATACTTTGGGTATTATACAATACCCAAAGGCAATCATAGTCAAATGTAGACTTAGCCAAGAGGATTCGTAGTAACAGGCCGAAGAAAGACAAAAAGAATCAACAAGTCATTGTTGTTACGCAATCCAGACATGTTGATACGATTGTACATTTTCTGAAACATGCTAATGTGATAGTATAAGGCTGGGAAGGACATAGGAGACACACAGAAAGCAACAAACTGCAACATGAACGGTGAACACAGCCTTGTCTACAATATACCATGCAAGGGATGTACAATAGGCCGGGTCATTCGATAGGGTTTTTTCGAGCATGCACAGATTAATAGTGAAATTATGCGCTATATCATTACAAACTTACATGATTAAAAAAAAAAAGACATTTGGAGGCGCCAACCGGCCTCTTTTTGGGGACACTTGCAATTTTTCGTCTATCGTACATTTGGGCATTCATTATTTGTTACAATTTTTTGAAAACATCATTTTCGAATTTGCCGTATGCTGTTTGACAACCGTAGTGATTGTCATGGAGTTATCATGGACAATAAAGCTGTTTCTCTGCATTTCCTGTAAGGATTGTATGGCACCCGCTCACAGCGCCATCTATTGAGCGGACTTGCAATTTATGCACTAGGTGCAGTTTCCCGGCTGCGGAGGTTTGCAGAAGAGCTCCACATGCACTGAAATCAGTGGCGGCGGATAAGGGGTGGGGGCGGCAGGGGGAAGCTGCCCCCACTAAAGAAGTTTGGGGGACATATAATTTCCCCCATACATTTGTATTTTTTAAATTGTTGATAATTTTTCAAGAAGTTGGTTCGATTTTTTTCTTTTTGGCCGAAAAATTGACACCGAGTGCCTCGAGGTGCCCCTAGCTAGCTTGAGGGGCCTCTAAGGCCGACAGAAGTCCCTCAGTCGGCCTAAGGGGCCCCTCAGAAGGCCTGCAACTTCAACATGGGCTGTCCGACATTTTTATTGCGACCATTTAGAGGCCCTGCAAAATATAGTGACCTAAATCGAGGAGATACCATTTCGCGCTTCTTTTTTTTGGGGGGGGGGGCTTTGGCCGAGGGGTCCCCTAGGTTTTTTGCCCCTTCCCATCCGAAAATACCTTCCGCCGCCACTGACTGAAATGGAACACCAGCGGACTAACTCCATGTAAAATGAATTTAAAGTGGGTGGGGAGGAGGTGCGTGCCAAACAAATTTGACCGCATGACCTTGATCCGCCCCTCGAGACAGGACAGGTACCTGTCCTATCTCCAGGCGTGAAGCCCGGTGCCTGTTTTGTCTCCAGACGTGAGGACCGGTGCCTGTTCTGTCCCCAGACGTGAGGCCCGATACCTGTCCTATCTCAAGATGTGGGGTCCCGTCCTCCCCTGCCTCTAGTCGTGAGGCCCGGTACCTGTCCTGTCTCCAGACGTGAGGTCTGGTACCTCCCCCGCCTATGGGCCCGGTGCCTGTCCTGTCTCCAGACGTGAGGCCCGGTACCTGTCCTGCTCCAGATGTGAGGTGTCTGGTACCTCCCCTTGCCTACGGGCCCGGTGCCTGTCCTGTCTCCAGACGTTAGGCCCGGTGCCTGTCCTATCTCCAGACGTGAAGCCCCGTGTCTGTCCTGTCTCCAGACGTGAAGCCCCGTGTCTGTCCTGTCTCCAGACATGAGGCCCGCTACCTGTCCTATCTCAAAATGTGGGGTCCGGTCCTCCCCTGCCTCTAGTCGTGAGGCCCGGTACCTGTCCTGTCTCCAGACGTTATGCCCGGTACCTGTCCTGTCTCCAGACGTGAGGCCCGGTAACTGTCCTGTCTCCAGACGTGAGGCCCGGTGCCTGTCGTCTCCACACGTGAGGCCCGGTGCCTGCCCTGTCTCCAGATGTGAGGCCCGGTACTTGTCCTGTCTCCAGACGTGAGGCTTGATACCTGTCCTGTCTCCAGACGTGAGGCCCGGTACCTGTCCTGTCTCCAGACGTGAGGCCCGATACCTGTCTTATCTCAAGATGTGGGGTCCGGTCCTTCCCTGCCTCTAGTCGTGAGGCCCGGTACCTGTCCTGTCTCCAGACGTGAGGTCTGGTACCTCCCCGCCTACGGGCCCGGTGCCTGTCCTGTCTCCAGACGTGAGGCCCGGTACCTGTCCTGTCTCCAGACGTTATGCCCGGTACCTGTCCTGTCTCCAGACGTTATGCTCGGTACCTGTCCTGTCTCCAGATTTATGCCCGGTACCTGTCCTGTCTCCAGACGTGAGGCCCGGTAACTGTCCTGTCTCCAGACGTGAGGCCCGGTGCCTGTCGTCTCCACACGTGAGGCCCGGTACCTGTCCTGTCTCCAGACGTGAGGTCTGGTACCTCCCCTGCCTACGGGCCCGGTGCCTGTTCTGTCTCCAGACGTGAGGCCTGGTACCTGTCCTGTCTCCAGATGTGAGGTCTGGTTACCTCCCCTGCCTACGGGCCCGGTGCCTGTCCTGTCTCCAGAAGTTAGGCCCGGTGCCTGTCCTATCTCCAGACGTGAAGCCCCGTGTCTGTCCTGTCTCCAGACGTGAAGCCCCGTGTCTGTCCTGGTCTCCAGACGTGAGACCCGGTGCCTCCTGTCACCAGACGTGAGGCCCGATACCTGTCCTATCTCAAAATGTGGGGTCCGGTCCTCCCCTGCCTCTAGTCGTGAGGGCCGGTACCTGTCCTGTCTCCAGACGTTATGCCCGGTACCTGTCCTGTCTCCAGATGTGAGGCCCGGTAACTGTCCTGTCTCCAGACGTGAGGCCCCGGTGCCTGTCGTTTCCACACGTGAGGCCCGGTGCCTGCCCTGTCTCCAGATGTGAGGCCCGGTACTTGTCCTGTCTCCAGACGTGAGGATTGATACCTGTCCTGTCTCCAGACGTGAGGCCCGGTGCCTGTCCTGTCTCCAGACGTCAGGCCCGATACCTGTCCTGCCTCCAGACGAGAGGTACGGTACCTGCCCTGCCTCCAGGTCCGGTAGCTGTCCTGTCTCCAGACGAGAGTCCCGGTACCTGTCTTGTATCTAGACGTGAGGCCTTTCCTGTCTCCAGACATGAGGTCTTCCCTGTCTCCAGACGTGAGGCCCGGCATCTGTCCTGTCTCCAGATGTGAGGTCCGGTACCTGTCGTCTCCAGACGTGAGGATCGGCACCTGTCCTGCCTCCAGACGTGAGGTCCGGTACCTGTCCTATCTCTCGGCCTGGTACCTGTACTGTCTCCAGATCCAGTTCCTACTGAGCAAGGGCGCCGCAACCCTCCGAAAGTTGGGGGACCGGAGGCATTCTGAAGTCTATTCTTTCCATGCAACGCAGGGGCGGATACAGGGGGGGGGGGCGGCCGCCCCCCCCCCCCCCCCCCACCCCCCCAGGGCGGATACAGGGGGGGGGGGCCGCCCCCCCCCCCCCCCGAGGGCGCCTCTACGCGGAGCGCCGACGGAGCCTATATACGCGAAGCGGCGATGCATGATCAAAAACCCATGGACATTCCCAAAACCTCTAAGAACCTCTAATTTTTCTGAAAAACTCTATAATCCTCCGAAAATCTTCATAAAACCTCTAGATTAACTCTAGAATCTGACGTCAAAAGTCTTCAGATTTGACGTAAAACCTCTAATTGGAAGCGCTGTCGTACAGCGTCCTGGAAAAAGGCGCCAGAAGAGGCGCACCAGGCACCCGGGTTAGGTTAGGTATATTTTGTTATGCTATTTTTTTAGACATGGTGCGCCTCTTATAGCGCCTTGACAGATTTTGCCAATCTGGCGCAGTTCAGTCTTTTCTAGCGGCGAGAATACCCGCCGAAGCGCGGCGCCGCACCTTCCAATGTTTGCTGCAATGTTTGCTGAAGTCCTGTAAGAAGGCAGTCATCCGGCGATTTGAGCGACATCCGGCGATTTGCCTCGTGTCAAAGCCTCGTGTGTTTGTGACGAGTTATCGCACTAGATTGTGCCAAAAAAGAGTAAATAAACCATGAACGGTAATCTTCATAGAGAGAGA
>JAXIVJ010018449.1:20000-23194 GCA_036785665.1 Chirona hameri | reverse complement strand
AGGAGTGGTACTCGAGAGCTCTGTCTGTGAACAGCTCAGTTCAGAACTTATGTTCAGCTATGGGGCTTAGTTATGTAGACTTATGGGATCAGTTCTATGAGTGGCGTAGGTACTATATGAAGGATGGGCTTCACTTATCGGATGAGGGGGGCAAGGGCTTTGGGAGATGCCTACAGAAGTGTCATTCAGGGAAACTAGGTAGGAGGGGGGGGGGGGGGGGGGGTTCGGGGACGGGGGGGTTCGGGGACGCTAGTACTAGGGCATCAGGAAAGTAAGCACTTGGTAGAAGTTCATGTCAGAATAGGACAGTAGATCATAATCCCTCAGAATTAGTAGAGTCAGCTCAAAGTATAAGATCACATGTGTGTTGCTGAATGCCCAAAGTATTAGGTCTAAATTTGATGAGTTTGAGTGTTATGTTGCCCTTGAAAAGCTGATATAATTTGTGTAACCCGAGACATGGGTTAGTGAGGGGTATAATAGGGATAGGCTACAGGATTTCGAGTTACAAGGGTATAACCATGTTCTCATACTGCAGAGAATCACGGCAGGGGGGCGGAGTGTTTGTATATGTAAATAGCTTGTACTGCACTACTAGAGTTGATGATTCTAGTAAAAGAGTTAATAAAAACCACAGCCTCATACTATGTAATATATTAATACAAAAATGAGACAAAAGAGACGACAGTTTTAGGCATGGCCCCATCTTTAGGTCCAAGATATTTGTGAGGAAATACGTAGGAACTTTCGGCTCAGTGTCCTTATTATGGGAGATTTTAACTTAAGAGGATACGAAAGTATAGCAGAGGAAACAAATGAGTGTAGGTTGTATAGGCACATCTTTGAAGAGGAGCTTTTCATGCATCAGTTTGTAACAGAGCCAACCAGACATTGCCTCCATTCTAGACCTTGTATTCTCAGACAACAGTGATCTAGTTAGTGACATAAGTATTTGTGCAGGTCTAGGAACCAGTGATCACAATATGGTTAAATTCAATATCTCATCAGAAATGAGGCCCAAAGATAACCTTATTATGGTTCCAAACTTCAGCCGGGCTGATTTTGATGGTATTAGAAATGACCTCGCACAGATAAAATGGAACGTTGAGTTGGCAGGTTTAGATGCATGTGAGGCCTGGAATGTTTTCAAAGCTAGATTAAGCCAAATTCAAAATCGACATATACCCCTCAGGCACAAACGTAACAGAACCAAGGGCAAACCAGTTTGGTTTACCCCAGAAGTAAGGAGTGCTATACAAGCTAAAAGAAGTGCATTTGGCATTTTGAAGGGATCTTCACTAGATATAAATCGGAAGGCCTACCAGAATGCAAGAAATTCAGTTAAGAAAAAGGTCAGAGCAGCTAAAAGGGCAATGGAACTTGATTTAGCTAGACATTGTAATGCAGATAGTAAGAAGTTCTTCAGTATTTATAAGTTCAGTACAGTTTCCAAAAATATAGGTCCATTTAAGGTAGATGATGTGTTAGTTAGCAAGGACAGTGCAATGGTTGAAGTGCTTAATGATCAGTTTCAATCTGTCTTTACTATCGAGGACCAGAGTAGTATTGCAGCACTTCAGCCTGAGCTAGAGACAGAGGAGACTATAGGAGAGCTAGGTGGCATAAGTAGTGAACTTGTTCTAGAATATCTAAAGAAAGTAAGGCCTAACAAGGCAGAAGGACCTGATGAAATCCATGCTAGACTTTTAAGAGAATCTGAAAGGGAGTTGTCGGCTCCATTAGCCATAATATTTTCTAAATCACTCGCAGATAGTAAAATTCCACTTGATTGGAAAAGAGCAAATGTTGTTCCTATTCATAAAAAGGGAGATAGAAGTAAAGAGGAAAACTATAGACCGGTTAGTCTGACCTCATTAGTCTGCAAGGTGCTTGAATCAATCATCAAAGATAAGATTGTTTAATTCTTGGAGCAAAATGAACTCATCAAGGATACACAGCATGGCTTTAGGAAGGGCCGTTCTTGCTTAACTAATCTTCTGGAGTTTTTGGGTGTTGCAACAGATAGCTTTGATCAGGGTAAACAGTAGCTTTTCTTGATTTCAGTAAAGCATTTGACAAAGTCCCCCATACAAGACTGGGGTTGCAACTTAAAATGCATGGGATCAGGGGCAAGATTCTGGATTGGATAGAAACGTGGCTTTCAGGACGCCAGCAAAGGGTTATATTGAATGGGTGCCAATCACAATGGAAGGAGGTTCTCAGTGGGGTTCCACAGGGCTCAGTCCTGGGCCCATTGCTTTTTATAATATTTGTGAATGCAATTGAGAACAGTATAGACAGCAAAGTCTTGAAATTTGCAGACGATCTAAAAGTTGTCAGGATTATTAGAGGAAAACATGATCAGGATGTTTTTCAATCAGATCTGGACAAGCTAGTTGAGTGGTCTGAAGCATGGCAGATGAAATTCAATTTGAGTAAATGTAAGATTATGCACGCTGGACGGGTTAGCAGTAAACATAGGTATGAAATGGGTGGGCAGAAAATGGAGCAGATTGAAAAGGAAAGAGATTTAGGTGTCGTGGTAAACAATAGACTATCAGCGTCAGACCAGGTTGTAGAAGCTAGGAAAAAGGCACTTAGAATGCTAGGGCCATTAACAGAAATGTTTCCTACAAGAGTGAAAAGGTAATAACAAAACTGTATTGTGCATACGTTAGACCACATTTGGAGTATTGTGTACAAGCCTGGTCTCCAACATATGAGAAAGATTGCTGGTTGTTAGAAAGAGTTCAAAAAAGGGCAACAAAAATGGTTAATTGTCTTGGTAGTTTACCTTATGAAGATAGATTAAAAAATTGGGTATGTTTTCACTTAGATATAGAAGGCTAAGAGGAGATCTAATTGAAGTCTGCAAATTTGTAAATAGTCAGCATTCTGGATATTTAAAGGGTATGTTTGAGTTCAATAGGGAAAATCGAGGTAGAGGTCATCAGCATAAACTCATTATGAAACAAAGTAGGACTAGGCTACGACAGTCATTTTTCAGTAGAAGGGTTGTAGGACATTGGAATATGCTACCAGGGGATGTCGCTGATGCAGTGACACTTGCTTCCTTCAAAATTAGATTAGATAAATACTTTACAGAGAAGGGATTAGTTCATAAATACTCGTGGGATTAGCCTTCTTTTATGCAGGTAGAGTAAGGTGATTTGAAGGGGCGAGACTGGTGGAGG
>JAXIVJ010018449.1:0-17500 GCA_036785665.1 Chirona hameri | reverse complement strand
TACGTACGTACGTACGTACATACATACATACATACATACATACGATTGAACGATTCTAATCGATTCAATCAGTGCCGTATCAATCACCGGTGTGGTGTGTTGTGTTATTTTATGTGACATTCAACCATTTAATAATACAAATGTAGCGCCACCAGTGGCATATAGCTGGCATTGTAATTATTAAAGTGTGGTGTGATGTGGTTGGAATACTTTTTCGGGGAGACAACACATATTGCATGTCAATTAGTTTGTTGCAACTTGCAGATAGCTGAAACTAGAAACTGATGCATGCCTTGTTGCTAATGCAAATTGTTCCCTCGTCTTGGCTCTCGAACACCGTTCACCCAAAATATACTACTGAAACTTGGTTTTGCATTCATTTGAGAAACAACATGACAAATGGCAAATAAAGGAGATGATAATCGACGAGTAAAATAAGCAATCAGTACACAGCAGTTAACACACGAGGAATCCATTGATCGATAGCTGCACACTCGTCCAGTTCTGCGCCCCGGTCAGCTCCGGCCCGAGCGGCGCCGTAGGCCTGGGTCAGCTAGCCTCGGGTCACGTGGCCCGCGGCGCGCGAGGCACAGGTCACTGGCCGATCAGCCGGCCACCGGATTCCGCAACCCACGTGACACATTTAACAGAACCCTCCCGTTACACTAAACGGAGAACTCACAGTTTTAATCGACATAGGTTGAGTATTGGTGACTAAGTGGACTCTTCGCATCAGCTGTCAAATGAGGACAAAATCATCATGCTAGTCGCCGCTTAGCTTGCCGTTGTTGTCGCGCCTTCCAGACTTTGCTGGCTTGACCTTGATGCAATATTGTTTGAGTCGGCCAACACCTCCGTCAACAACTCTGGCATGTCTCTGCTTGGTATTCATTGCATGTACGTGCTCCCAGCCTCTGGCATGCCGATGCAATGTCAATGCATAGTCGCATTGGTAGCGAAGAGGTGAAATAAAACGTAACTTTGCACATATCTCATCAACACATACACTAGTCCCTGTCGGTGAAAAAATCCCAGCACATTTCCGCGGCAGATAGCAGAAGTTCTGACTTTATCCTTCTTTGTCTGCCCACCTCCCCCCGCCCCCACCGTGATCCCGGCCGTTTCCTGGTACAAGGGAATAGCCGCTCGTGTCGAGACGGATCGCTGCCACCCCATTCAGGAGAGGGGTAGCGCGGCCGGAAATCCCTTCACTCCCGCGGCCGACACCGCCGATCAATACCGGCTCAGTCGTGTGTGTGTGTGTGTGTGTGTGTGTGTGTGTGTGTGTGTGTGTGTGTGTGTGTGTGTGTGTGTGTGTGTGTGTGTGTGTGTGTGAATACGCTTCTTTGCCGCAATGCTGAGAATGACTGGTCAGTGGTCAGCTGCCATGGATGCTGGATAAAATAATATGTGCGGAGTAAGCTGAAATCGAAGCTGATAAACGAAAGTTTGATGTTAATTCAAGAAGGAAATGCTCCGTAGTTCTTGTAACAGTTTCCTTTGAGAGTAATATTCAAGTAAGTCTCTGCAATTTGGAGTGAAAGGCGGAAGTACACTCGCTGAAATGCAAACAACGTTTTGCCGTTTGGTATTCTTTCATCTTTCTAGGCTTTGAGGTCCTTGAATTATCCAGCATGAAAAAGCTTCTATATCAGCACCATACGTGACTAAAAAATAGGCATAGAAAATATGAATGCTGTTTGTCGTGGTATTATCGTACCTATTCGTCGCTTTCAACCTGTATTTTTACTGTCCACTACTCATTCAGTTAGTAAATACTCTTCCGGCAGATAAAATGCATAAATGTGATAGGTTCCAACTTTGATGTATTAAACGATCAAGTGCACATGGCACAACGCTGAAGCCTCACCTCCACACCGCTCCACGCTCACGGTCGTTTCCTGGCTGACCGTGGCCGCACGCCGGCGCCCTCGGTCCGTGCCGACTCGTAGCCGCGTGCGGTGTCGTGCCCTGCGGCGCAGTCTACCTCAGAGATAGCCGCGGGCGGTGTCGTGCCCTGCGGCGTAGTCTACCTCAGATGTGGCCGCGGGCGGTGTCGTACCATGCGGCGCAGTCTACCTCAGAGATAGCCAAGGGGGTGGCGTGGCCTGCGGCGTAGTCTACCTCAGAGGTGGCCGCGAGCGGTGTCGTTCCCATGCGGCGCAGTCTACCTCAGAGGTGGCCGCGAGCGGTGTCGTGCCATGCGGCGCAGTCTACCTCAGAGATAGCCGCGGGTGGTGGCGTGGCCTGCGGCGCAGTCTACCTCAGAGGCGCTCAACCGAGCCGCTCCAGAGTGGCGCTCGGCCGGCGCGAAGCAACGGGTCCAGCCACGTTACCACACAATGATTGCAAAGAGTCAAAGACAACGTTCAGCTCAAAGGCCATGGCTCAGTCAACTTCGAAAATTTGCACACATTAAATATGCTGATTTGTTTTCCTTTCATTGCGAGAAAAGCAGACCCTGCTAAAATATGCACATATAGAATGCTTGCGATGACCGCAGGCATGAAAGACTTCGATGAATAAATACTTTCGTTGTGTTATTGTCTACACTGTGAATGCAATAGTGTTTGGAATCGTATAGCAAGCTGTTTTAAATTATTAATATATGCACATTCCATGGTGGGTAAAATTGATGGATAGATGGTAGCAATGAATAGTGACAAAACTTCCAGTGTGCTAACGGATAAAGGGACCAACATCAATGACAAAATCAACCGTATGATGCTTTTAACCAGTGAATTCAGTAGCTCTGCTTTAAAATCATTTTAATTGAAGAATAACTTTAGTAAACTACCGCTTCAAATAGTAGGGCAGTTACCCACAAAGAAGTTCTCTGAGTTATTGGCTGTCACTGCTGACGACCATAGCCGCCATTTTGTGACTAACTCTCTGGTCCCCTCTCCCCAGCCATTCAGTGAGTACAGACCTGGACCAGGCCCTGTTTAGGCAGTCGACGAGACGCTTAAACCTTCCATTTCGGGGCCGCTTTGCCGCACCGAAATCACATTCGGGAGTGATTCAAATGAAATACTGGGCTCCACTTCAGAAAATTGTGTCTTCTTTATTGAATTTTGTCTCATTCCTCCCTGCTAACCAATGCCGCCGGCTGAGTAAAGCAGAAAACTGAACGCTAATGTGACCAAGGAACCGGTCTCTAGATTTGTTTTACCAAGCGCAGCGATGGGTCGACAGCTGATCGACGACACTTTCGGAAGTTCACGGAAATATTGGCTGTCTTGCCTACTCAACTGCATAATCAAATGCAAATGAACGGAAAGTAAACAGCATTCAACCGTAAGCAATGTGTCAACAAAACATTCTGGTAAAAACATCCCTTGTATTGTATGATTGTACTTGCACTACAGATGCTACAGCGAGAATGTTCCAGGACAATGCCCTATCAGAATATATTGTGACAATTGGATAGATACGGAGGCTTTCAGAAATATGTCGGCAGATCAAATAAATGCCTTTCTCTATACACCCTACATTATTCCACGTCCTAACTTATTTTACATCAATCCTGTATTTCCTGCATTGCAATGCTCTTTCAGCAAATGTTTCACTTTAGTGAAGAGAAAGTGAATAATAACGTACTTGGCCTCTTTGTATATGCTTTTATCTGACGTCCATCGATGAATAAACATCTCCTTCCTAAAGAATGGTGACGAGTGAACTGATTGATGTTCGTAGTCATTGTGTGTCGTTTTGTATTACCCTACATATCCAGACAGTCTTTCAAATTCGCAGAATATGAATTCAAAAGGGAGGGCTATCAGATGATTTATGTTTCTGTTCATCCTTCCTTTTGGCTATCGCTCCACAGTTGCTGTAAGAGGATCTTCTGCTTCCGTGGAGCAGACTGGAAATGCTAGACAGTTCAATTAAGGGTCAATTATCCACGGACAAAATCTCCCCACGGATCAAAGACGCAGCTGCCACAACAAAAAACAGCATCTGCTGGATGAATTGTGATCCAGAGCGACGATAAGTTAAAATTGGGAGAAGAACGTTGACAAAAAAAAATACACCGATGGACTAGTTCCAAAGTGAAGTGAGGCAAAGGATTCTAGTATGGCAAGGTGAACTGCCGGATCATCATGCTGCACATTCATCAAACTCAACAGGCAGCATCTGTTCGCATGTTATCTTCATGCGTGTTCATTTATGTCATTTTATTTTGCGAACTATGTTACAGGCTGTGGTATGATACAGTTCATGTTACATTGTA
Organism: Chirona hameri; assembly: GCA_036785665.1. Classification (NCBI taxonomy): domain Eukaryota; kingdom Metazoa; phylum Arthropoda; class Thecostraca; order Balanomorpha; family Balanidae; genus Chirona; species Chirona hameri. The sequence goes on along the minus strand of JAXIVJ010018449.1, from coordinate 13,266 downwards.
CGAAAAATGCATAATGTTGCCATTTTTCTGTACGAATACTAGCCAAAAACAACATGTTCTTGTCCTGCTAACAATAATGCGCGGTATTTTTGCAGGCTCCGCTGGTTTCTCATACGTAGGCTTGGAGACTGCTTTGCCACGACGCACCATTTTGTATACACTGAAACGAACCGACAAATCGCCGAAACATTTGTCAGGCCGGATACCCGTGAACATTTTCGTACGGCTGCCAGAGTTCCCATCCTCTATTCATAAACACGCACGGCCCCGGGGACGACCGGTGTCAGGCCGGAAGGCTCAGGTCACTAGGTGCTCACTCATTGGCTACCTTTCGCTGTCGCCACACGGCGCGCGTTAGTTAGGCAACCCGCACAACACGGCTCGCTTGAGGCAGTGCGGTCGGTCGCCGTTAGATCTCTCAAATGTTCGGCGCCTGAACCAACGCCTAATACAGACTGGTACAGACTTGTGTGATGGGAAAGCTTAGTGATGAAACAAGTATAATTACCTGCAACAGTGCAATTGCAATGCAGTTAGCTGTGGGTGTTGAAGAACCGGTTTATAATCGAAATATTTGACAAACTCGTAAGTATATTCATTCCAAATGTCAGAGCTGACATTTGGAATTCCGGTCTCACGCAATAGGGGCGCTTTGTTGGAATCAAAACAATGGTAATGTCCATATAAAGCTCTTTATATGGACATTACCATTGTTTTGATTCCAGCAAAGCGCCCCTATTGCGTGAGACCGGAATTTATCCCGAATACAAGCCGCCTTATCCCTCCTAAACAGCTGACGTTCGGCTGGCCTCCGAAGTTGTCCTCTGTTTGCGACCAACAGTCGTGAGGCCGCTATTTTCGCCCGCAGTTGGCCTAATCGTCAATCCGGTCTTGTTCTCTGTTGTGCCGGGGACCGAACGGGAGCGGGAAGGGAGCGGGCCGGGCGGGGGCGGGGGCGGGGGCGGGGCTGGTCGGACAGTGGGCAGTCGCCGTCTGCCGGAGCCGCTCGTGCGGGGTAATTCGAGTTGGGGGCCGCCGGCTGCCGCCGCCGCCGCCTCCGCCTCCGGGCAGACGCACTCACGTCTCACAGCACGGCCCGAAGCAGCGCCCCGTCGGCGGTGGGGGGTGGGGGTGGGGGAGGGGGGACGAGGGGGGATCGACGGCCGATGAGAGAACCCAGCACTGGACACGACAGCAGTACAAACAAGACACGGACGCCCCCAGCGAAACGCTCTGAAGACGCACTTCAGCTTAGGGGGTAGGCGGCGAGTGGCTCGAATTATGATAGCTGAAGGAACGAGGCAGAACAATATGGCTGCTATTAGCGCGTCGCGAACAACAGACCGTTCTGCTGGTATCTAAATTAAGTTACGAAAACACTCGTGGAACTGAATGTACCACCGCGCCAGCTTAAGTAAATTCTCTCCAAAAGCTGTCAAAATGTGGATTTCCATTTAAGCTATTCGCTTAAATCTCCCTTGCTCAAAAATATTCCATCGCGCTATAAAGCTGGATCTCATAAATCGGTGACGGAGCTTGAAGATTAACGAGGGAAATGTTTCAATTAAAGAAGTTTAATTTGCGCCCGAGATTAATGAAGGTCTGATTACTTACACTGTGTGGATGGAGGTGAAAGCCGGCCAGATAAGAGGCGCCCGGCCGGCTCCCCGGCTCCCCGGCAGCGCGTAATTCGCCGCCGCCGCCGCGCCGGATTTAGACGTGCTGCTCGGAGCCCCAGACAGGTGATTACACCGAGGTGCCTCTTGTGCCCGGCCCGAGCGAAATGAAGCCCGAATGAAGTCCTTTATGTCGAGCCCGACCACTCTTGCGACTCCTCGGGCCTTTTGACGGAGCGACAGGACGAATGGCGGAGGACGGTAAACAGGTTCGGCTCTGGACTGCGGTATATAGGATGGAGGAGCGCAGCTATACGCACTGCGGCCGGGCCGGCCACGCCAGTCCGTCGGTCCGTCAGCTGCAGGCGGTCCTGGTAACCGCCAGGGACGGGGATGGGGGAAGTGAGGTCCGTCTCGGCAGGACGTCTGGTGATGACGTCCAACGGTGACTGGTCAGTGGTCACCGCTCACTACTGGTCACCGCTCAGTGGTCACACCAACGGTGACTGGTCAGTGGTCACCGCTCACTACTGGTCACCGCTCAGTGGTCACACCAACGGTGACTGGGCAGTGGTCACCGCTCACTACTGGTCACCGCTCAGTGGTCACACCAACGGTGACTGGGCAGTGGTCACCGCTCACTACTTGTCACTGCTCAGTGATCACACCAACGGTGACCGCAACGGTCAGTGGTCACCGCTCACTATTCAGCACTCAGGTGCTTTACCGAAGCGGTACCTGCGCATCTTAACCCATCATTGACCGGGGGGGAATATTGCCCCCCCCCCCCTGACGAACTTTCGCAATAGCGCAAAATCCAAAACAGCGCTATCAACGCGAAACTTAGGGTACATTCTCCTACATAAATGTTACGTCTTCCGTGCAAAAATGAAGTAATTGCGTCGGTTTTCGTTTTAGATATAGCAAATGTAGTGGCGTCACTATACACGAGTTTGACGAAGAAATCAGCTAAACTTTAACAGGCCGTACAAAGGCAATTTTTATAAAAATGCAATAAAGAAACGTCTAGAGATAGCAAATCACAAGGGCTACAAAATGGCTATCTCGGATTTGTGAAACTTTTGTTTTTTCTTCTTTTTTCCCCAAAACAAACAAAAAACTATTGTTTTTTGGACAAATGCCCTCAAAATAAACATTTTCGAAATATAAAAAACCGAAATATATGTTCGAGAACCACACATGGCCACTATCCAAGCCAAATGTCAAAGCAATATCTTTATTTTTGACTGACTTATAGCTTCCTAAGTACAATGACTATCACTATCGAATTATACGTGTAAAATAACCCATAGAACATGTGTCGCATGACTTTCGTAGATCTTCTGCGCATAGTGACCTTTTGTGACCTGACCATGACCTTGACCTTTGCCAACAATCTCACTTTAGCTCATGCGGGATGTGTATTTGGGAGTTGGGAGCACTTTGGGTGATCATGGTCGCAATCAAAGGCTTTGGGTTGAAAGTATGGCCCATAAACTCAAATGCCTCGATTGTTTTACCTTTGACCCGACCTTGACCTGATATGTGACCTCAATTCGAAGATATCGAGTATGCTGTATATGCAGCTCATTGAGAGGTTTTTAAATGCCGCCTTGCGCGTCTCGCTGAGATCATTGGATCCGGAGATAACGAGGGTATCCCCTCCCCCCCCCCCCCCCCGGTCAATAGCGTTCGGCTGAGACCCCGGATAATGCCGGGTCAAAAACTGTGATGAACCATTCAAGTGTTTTTGAGCATAACCAATATTCTGAAGAGGGATGAATTAGTTCCATAATTGCAATCAATCACAATATTTTATAGATCACGCAGTTAATTTAGCCGAGATTCGTATCCTTTGCAGATGCGCCGTTCCATTTCAAGATGTGTTGGAGATTGCTTTCAATTTATTTCATTAGTATTAAGAACCCAGCTTTGATTAAGCGCAGACTCCTGTGACACAGTTTGATTAGAGGTCATATGCTGCTGACAGAACTTCCAGTGATATAAAATACAAGTAAAATTATATTGTACTCTCATGAACTCCAAGCTTCAACTTTTGGAGCATAACCACGAGTGAGCCAACGGACAGCATTACAGTCTGATTGTGTTTAAGTAGGACTTTGTATGCGTTCGATTCAAGAGACAATCTGTTTGCGTAATGCTCTATGCCGTAGGCGACAGATTTATGTTTCTTCGTCTCAACCCGAAAATGTCTGTTTCAATTTATTGCTTGCTTTAGACCAAAGAATTGGACAACGGGATAAAAACAACCCATTGAAATAATGCGTTAACTTGGGGCTTGACTTTAAATTGGACAATATATTTCCCTCTGGCCGCAAAATCGCCTACGGAATCAGCTACTCACTGGTAGACGAGTCGCAAAAGACTCGCAGTAAGGAACAGAAATGTTGCTGACGTTGCTGACATTTTCTCCAAGCCAATAAATAAAGTCACGAAAATAATCGGTAATAGCCGTTTTCACGGAGGATTATTGCGCTGAAAAGTTTCTGAAAGATTCTGAAAGTCTTGAAAACTACATAACTTTTAAATGCGATTTTTGGCTATAAATATCCCTCATAATTTTGTAATATGCTGGTAAGAATAAAATGTGTTGACAAAATTGTGGTTTGGTGGTAATAAGCAAGATAAGTATTGATATAATCTTCCTGAAAGTTCCAGGAAGATTCAGGAAGTTTCAGGAAGATTATATCAATACATATCTTGCTTATTACCACCAAACCGCAATTTTGTCAACATATTTGATTCTTACCAACATATTACAAAATTATGAGGGACATTTCTAGCCAAAAATCGCATGTAAAAGTTGTGTAGTTTTTCAAAACTTTCAGAATCTTTCAGAAACTTTTCAGCGCAATAATACTTCGTGAAAACGGCTAATGTGACTGTCTTCCAGATTCATGGCCGTTAGTTGTATGTGATCACTTTCAACTGAGGCATCGATGAATAGACAATAGCCAGCATTGAGTTCCAAATGAGTTACGGATGTCACGTCCAGGATGCATTGCCAAATCAATATGGTAAAATTCACACCTTATTCAATTTATGAGCATCTTCTCTTTCCGTCTGTAGACCTATCAACATGAGAAGTGCATATGTTTGTGCGTGACCGGTCAGTTTTGTACTCACTACTTGTACTCACTACTTTTGTATCTGCACACAAAAACAATCATTTCCTAACGGATCTTCACCGCCCACAAAACCCCGGCCGTTTCCGATTGAAATGTTTTCCACTGAGTCGCTGGAAGCGCCGGAGTCCTCATCCCATCTCTCGTACGCTGAGATCAGCCGTAAACGTCGGAGTCCTCACCCCATCTCTCGTACGCTGAGATCAGCCGTAAACGCCGGAGTCCTCACCCCATCTCTCGTACGCTGAGATCAGCCGTAAACGCCGGAGTCCTCACCCCATCTCTCGTATGCTGAGATCAGCCGCAAACGCCGGAGTCCTCACCCCATCTCTCGTACGCTGAGATCAGCCGTAAACGCCGGAGTCCTCACCCCATCTCTCGTACGCTGAGATCAGCCGTAAACGCCGGAGTCCTCACCCCATCTCTCGTACGCTGAGATCAGCCGTAAACGCCGGAGTCCTCACCCCATCTCTCGTATGCTGAGATCAGCCGTAAACGCCGGAGTCCTCACCCCATCTCTCGTACGCTGAGATCAGCCGTAAACGCCGGAGTCCTCACCCCATCTCTCGTATGCTGAGATCAGCCGTAAACGCCGGAGTCCTCACCCCATCTCTCGTACGCTGAGATCAGCCGTAAACGCCGGAGTCCTCACCCATCTCTCGTACGCTGAGACCAGCCGTAACTTCCGCCATTCGTTGCCGCGTTCGCGGCGTGCCCTGCGGATCTGTTTCACTCTCCCCGTCACTCGCAGCCCTCTGCTGAGCTCCGGGGCAGCTCCGACCCCCTCCGTCTGTCCCAGATTTCCCCGTCACTCGCAGCTCTCTTCTGCTGAGCCCCGGGGCAGCTCCGACCCCTCCGTCTGTCCCAGATTTCCCCGTCACTCGCAGCTCTCTTCTGCTGAGCCCCGGGGCAGCTCCGACCCCCTCCGTCTGTCCCAGATTTCCCCGTCACTCGCAGCCCTCTGCTGAGCCCCGGGGCAGCTCCGACCCCCTCCGTCTGTCCCAGATTTCCCCGTCACTCGCAGCTCTCTGCTGAGCCCCGGGGCAGCTCCGACCCCCTCCGTCTGTCCCAGATTTCCCCGCCACTCGCAGCCCTCTGCTGAGCCCCGGGGCAGCGCCGACCCCCTCCGTCTGTCCCAGATTTCCCCGTCACTCGCAGCTCTCTGCTGAGCCCCGGGGCAGCGCCGACCCCCTCCGTCTGTCCCAGATTTCCCCGTCACTCGCATCTCTCTGCTGAGCCCGGGGGCAGCCCGACCCCTGCCGGAGCTCCTGCCGGCACCTTAGCGACGTCAACCGACGTCTAATTGCCTCGCTATATCACGAATCGGTCCTGGATCGCCGGCGTCGCCGCCAGATGTCGGTCAATTAGTCGCCGAGAGGTGACATTAATCCGGGCACGTGGCGCCGCCGGAGCCTGCCGGGCCCTGCCGGGGCCCTCGGTCCGCTCCACAGGCTGTCACAGGCGCGGCGGCCACACTCATATCGCCGCTTATTGCCGCTGCTAACTGCGCGACGGACATGGCAGTCCGATCTGATACCTATTGGGGAAGGAGAAAGTGGACAGAGGGAGAGATGGGCACTGGGGAGGTGACGATCTGATACCTATTGGGGAAGGAGAAAGTGGACAGAGGGAGAGATGGGCACTGGGGAGGTGACAGTCAGGGAGAGGAATGTGAGGTACGGGAGGATGCGTTTATGTATATAAAGAGAGGCACTGGCGGTTCCAGGGGGGGAGGGGCGGCAGGGGCAAAAGCCCCACACCCCCATGCCATGCTCGACGAGGGCGGCAATAGAAATTAGCCCCCTCCCCCTAAAAAAAAACGCTGAAACTGGCGATGAAAAATGGGTGCTGACTGCGAAGAATAACTTCTTGCGAAATAAATAAATCGATATTGTGTGCCTCGTTCGTGTTTCCTCTATGTGTTAGCATTTTGGTAGCAGAAGGGAAAGTGGCGCGTGTATATTTGGAAATGTCGAAAACAAAATCCAGACCCATCATATTTAACCCGCGAGTTACTGGGGTATATTCCATAACGCAGGGGTATACAAAAAAAAATTGCAGGGGTATATTCCATAACGCGACTTACTGGGGGGGGGCTTCCCCCCCCCCCCCCTCCCCCCTCGGATCTCCGGAACTACTTGACCGATTACAAAAATTAAAACGCCATTCGATATCCCTGTGAAATTTATCGAGGGAAACCTAATATTGTTGACCTCGGGGTTACCGATGACGTCACAGGTCAGGTCATGTATAAAATGTTTGACCGTGACAAAAGGTCTCGATGGATGGAATTGTCGCGCAAAATAGCGATATTAAACGCATAAGCTGTCGATAAATCGATATGATTCGTGTGTCTAACACTTCAAAGTAACATTCTAAGCTGTTTATGACCTTGGGTCGGGTCAAGGTCGTCCGAGGTAACGAGGTCAAACTGCAGATTACGGTCGTTAGGCGTTGTAGCACATGTTTATTGCTTTGTTTTAGTCGAGAACGCTAAAAGTGACCTTAGAACATTGTTTGTTCCATATAAATAGAAGTAAAAAGCAAATCGGAAATGCATTTTTTATGCATAGTAATGCGGTGAGAGGTGGTCGATTTGTGTCATTTAAAGGTCACAAGTCAGCCATTTTTTAAGATATCGACTTCAAATAATTTGGTACACATATTCACCGAACATGTCTCGATCACATATATTCCGGTTTTTGGATAACTCTGATTTTTGTGTGAAAATATTGTAAAAAGAAGAAAAATATTTGGATTTCTCAAAATTTGGAATGAAAAAGAACTTAAAAATCCGAGATAGCAGCTTAATAGCCCTGTCTATTGTCAGTAATTTGATTGAAGACAATTGCATTTATCTCTAATATTGTACGTTTGACAGCGTTTTCCGCAAACCATTATTTGTCAACGAAAACCGAAGAACATGACGCCACTCTGACGTCATTCCCGGTTGACCTATCATAACCTCATCTTTTTCCCTTTGCCAAAATGTGTAAAATTGATGTGCGAGAAGGTTCTAAAAGATTTGTGACGATGCTGGTGTTCATTTAGAAGTTATTGAAAAATAACGGGAGGGGGGGTCAAAAAATAGCCCCCCCCCCCAGTAAGTCGCGGGTTAAGTAACCATAAGTCATCCAAAACTAAATATATTGTTGTAAAATTCAGTTGTATTCTTCATACTTCGTTATCCAATATATATTCCGGTTTTTGAATATGTTTGGAAATTTTGATTTTTTTGATTTTTCTCTCTCCAAAAATCAGTTTTTCATCGAATCATATTGAATATCAAATTATTACCGAGCAGGCGCGAAGCGCCCGTGAGGTTTCTCGTGAACTTCAACTTCAGCTTATACATCATGTCCATTATAGAAATAAACAAACAAACAAACTTACCAGAAAAATTTGTATTTGACCCGGCCCGGCCCGGCCATACAGACGGTTTTCGGAAGCTAATAACTTTGCAACCACTGCTCCGATTGAGATTGAGTTTTCACCATTTGATAGGTCCATCAAATCAATGTTGTTTTGGGTTGAGTGCGTTCTGATAGAGGTAGTACCACAGCGCGTGTCAGTTGGCACACGCGAACATGGAAATGAGCAAAGAACCTTGCGAAAATGATTCTTGATCAAAAATGGTTGTATTACTCTAAGCATTCATTTATACGCTGAAGCATGCAGCGCTCAGGACGCACTCCCTTTTGGCGGATTTGAGAAAGGAGAGCATGAACAATTGAATTCAACTTAATTTTTATGTTGGCATGCATTGAGGCCTGGCAGTTTTTCTGGAAGACTAAAATGACTGTGTTACTACCACGTGTGCTCCTTTACCGTCTCATATTTCAAACCTGTTTTAGCTTTACCAGAGCGCGCTCGCTCGGCCATCGCCCAAAAAGGCGTTTTACTGGTATTAAAAAGCCGGAATATATATTGGAGAACCAAGTATGGATGATGCCCAAACCAAATTTCAAAGAATAATCTTGAGGCTCCCTAAGTATGATGGGTCTGGACTTTGTATTCGACATTTCTGACATTTTTTGTACGTGACGCGTCTGGCGCTATTTTCGATCTGGAGCGATTCCTACAACCAACGTAAGTTAAAAAAACGTCGCGTTTTGGCGCTACAGCGGTTAGCGCGAAACAGCGTGCGGGGAACGCATTTCGACAGTATTTGAGGAATTGTGACTGGGACTTTGGTCTCGTTGTTTTCCTTTTCCCTGTAAACATGTAGCCAAATAAAATGCACACTTTGTGAATGTGTATAGTTAATATTTTGCATTGTCAAGGTGTGTATGGATGTTGATTCTGCCGTTGAGTTATTTTATGATTTTGTGTTTGCCGCTGTAAGAGACCATATACCTATGATAGAGTTGAGTCAGAAATATCCACCGTGGTTTAGTCGGCATGTTCGTGATCTCCTGCGTGAGAAAGAACAGGCCCACAAGCGCAAAAAGGCAGACCCCTCTGTCGCGAACATAGATGAGCACGTGAGGGCTAGAGCAGATTTTAAACGCGAGGTTAGAACCAGTTATCATGACTATCTGACGGGACTTGTGCGATAATTCAAAGATAATCCTAAACGATACTGGACATTCATTAAATCTTTGAAATCCAGTGGTCACGTTTCTCCCGCTTTGGAGTGCAACGGCATGGTGGTGAAGGACGCAACGGCTAGGGCGAATTGCTTCAACAAGTGTTTCGTTAAAAAGTTTAGCGCACCGTGTACTGACGCTTTACCGGACGCCCCCGCTCTTAACGCCCTAGGTTTGTCTGCTTTTAACGTTCCACCTGGCCGTGTGGCACAGCTCCTGCGCGAGCTAAGCCCACATAAAGCTTGCGGTCCTGATGGCCTCAGTGCTAGGATTTTACACGAATGTGCGGATGAGTTTGCGATCCCTATCGACATCATATGTCGATTGTCGGTGCGCTCCGGGGTGTTCCCGTCAACTTGGAAGCGGGCCAACATCATTCCTGTATTCAAAAATGGTTCTAAAAAGTTTCCAGACAACTACAGAACAATCTCATTATTAACACTTTGCTATAAAATTCTGGAGAAGGTAGTGTGCGAGAGCCTGTTCCAAGCATGCCTTCCAGCACTGCCTTCTTCTCAGCACGGTTTTCTTCCTAAACGCTCCTGCCTGAGCAACTTGGCTTGTTTTTTGGAACACTGCTGGACCTCACTGACAAAGAGATTGCAAACTGACGCAATCTACACTGATTATTCTTCCGCCTTTACGAGTGTGAGCCATAGTCTACTTTTACACAAATTCAAGTGCTCTTTTAACATCTCAGGTCTTGCGCTCAGCTGGCTTGAGTCTTACCTAAGCCAACGATCCCAGCGAGTCATTCTCGATGGGAAACATTCTGACTGGGCTCCGGTACTATCCGTGGTCCCGGAAGGCAGCATTTCAGGCCCAATTATGTTCACCTGTTACGTCGCTGACCTTCCTAATCACATCAAAACATCGTGCCTGTCTTATGCAGACGATATCAAAATTTTCAACCGAATCAGTTCCCCAGAGGATGCTCATTCCCTCCAGGCCGATTTAGACCGCCTCAGTTTGTGGTCCAAAACCAGGCGTTTGAAACTCAACCCAGCTAAGTGCAAGGCGATCACTTTTACCCTGCGCTCATCACCTAATATTGTATCGTACGTGCTGGACGGCCACCAGCTTGAGCGATGTGTGCGCGTGCGTGACCTTGGCGTCATTTTAGACGCCAAGCTTACATTTGCGGATCACGTTGACGCCACTGTCGCTAAAGCCAACCGCATGCTTGGCCTGCTAATTAGAAGCATGCAGATGTCTGCTGGCACACAACAAACGCGCTTTGACCATGCCGCAGCCCTCGCCGCCTACAAGGCCCATGTAAGATCCGTACTGGAATACGGTAGCGTAATCTGGTCAGGCGCTGCGGTCACCCATATGCGCCGGCTGGAGCGCCTTCAACACCGTTTCCTGATGTGGCTGGGATCTAAAACCCAAGCAGCGTGCCCACCACTTGATTATGTGTCATTGCTCGAGCTGTTTGGCTGCGCATCGGTCAGGTCGCGTTTCGTTCGGTCCGATCTAATGTTCATGCGCTCAGTATTCAGCGGCCAAATAGACTGCCCTGATATTGTGGCAACGTTCCCGCTGTCAGCACCAAGCCGACGTACGCGACGCCCCGAGCTCTTCCATGTACCTCGTGGAAGAGTTGACTCTGTAAAGAGGGGCTTCTTCATTCGTCTCCCGCATCTCATTAACTCGCTCACACACAGCAGCCCTCAGACGGATTTATTTATGCCGTCTCGTACCCTTAGGTCTGACATCACGAAGTTCGCTGATGTTCAGGATACATACTTGAGTTAAGGTCGCTGCTGTGAGCCTAGATAACGTCCCGTGATCGGTCATTGGCTTTAAGTTGCACTTGTCTATTTTAGGTCTTTTGCCTGTACCAGCGCTATATTTACACGTTTATATTTACTTGTACCGGCGCTTTTATGTATTTGTCTATTTTTAGGTTTTTGCCTGTATCAGCGCTTTATTTACACGTTTGTTCTTACTTTCACTGGCGATTTTAATCGCCTTTTGTGTATTTATTGTATGCTGCTGTGTTTACTATGCAGTATAGTTGTGTTCTCTTATTGTACCATGTGCACTCATGCAGTTTGTGAATGTTTTAATTTCCTGTTGCATGAGGCAGCATGACTGCAACCGTAAGTGGTCCCTGTGCCTGTGGTTGTTGGCTCAATAAATACAAATACAAATACAAATACAAATACATTTGAAATTACTATAGCTTGGGATGGCTACTTTGGTCTCAGGTCATATCCAGACTCAAGTAATTTCAGGTGCCAATTTTAAATCTGACACCCATTTTGCACCATGCTTTAGGTATGTACAGTCGGTCTCATAATGATCTTCCCTTACCATGTTTCTAAAACTCATCTAATTTCACTACTGTGTACATGAAGGACTGATTCAATGGAACATGTGGTACCTACCTAGGTAGGTACCACATGTTCCCTTAAATCAGTCCTTCACGTACCTGCACAGAAATGAAATTAGACGAGTTTTAGGAACACGGTAAGGGAAGATCATTATGAGACCAACTGTACATACCTATCCAGGTGCATTTCATGGGTGCTACGAGTAGAGATCTCAATTTGTTTAGCCTTTCCAACTAGTCAAGATCAGGCTCAGCATGAACTCAGCTACAAATATGTTTGAAAACGACAGAAGAGGTAAAATTTGGTTTGTCTGGTATTTTCCATTGGCGGATCCAGGGGGGGGGGGGTTCATTAGGGACAAATGCCCCCCCCCCCACAGGAACTTAGCGGGCATTCAATAGAAGGATGCCCCCGCCTTGCGTGCTCCTGCGTTGGCTGTAAGAAGTGATAATTAGGAACAAACTCCCCCCCCCCCCCCCTCCCCCCGGTCAATGACTCTTTCGCGTTGAGGACCCGACGCCCCCCCCCCCCCCCCCCCGGTCAACGACCTTTCCCACTGACGACCTGACGACCCGCCCCCTCCCCCCCCCCCCTGCCCAGCGAGAGAGCGAGAGAGCGAGAGAGCGAGAGAGCGAGAGAGCGAGAGAGCGAGAGAGCGAGAGAGCGAGAGAGCGAGAGAGCGAGAGAGCGAGAGAGCGAGAGAGCGAGAGAGCGAGAGAGCGAAATAATGGTTCGTTTCAGATTTGATCCAGCCATTGTGGGGTAAAGCTCACAAAGGACATCCATAAAGTGAGGAACTTTAAGCTACGGAATCTTCGCTGAGTCAGTTTATAACTTGCTTCAATCAGAAGCGCTTTACTGCCGGCGAAGGTAGAATTTAGATTGACGGCATATTTGAGCGATCGTAGAGCTAGCTTGTCCATTATCTGCATCTGCGACCACACGATTCCAGCTACGGCTGAATTGATGAAACGACCGTTTTTGATAGGTTTGGCACTCCGGAGAAGCTGTGACCGGAATTTATACGGAAATCCTTTTGTCTCAATATTATTAAATTACATGAAAATGACTACACTTCGGTCGATTTAATAACAGCTTTTGAGTGCGGAATTCTAACATGCGTAGGTGTTGTATTTTATGTTTATGCTTGCTTGGGCTCAACAGAAGTTGGCATGCTTGAAATGCTCAAAAACTATCCTCTGGTCAAACACATACATTATTGTCTCCAATTTTGTGTATTTTTAAACAACGGTAACTCTAACAGAATGGAAGAAAGGAAGATTACTAGACCAAGGAGAAGGAAGAAAGTTTAACAAGTTAGTACTTAAATAAAAATGTCACGATGAAGCGAAACGAATACAAAATTCCCGAAACTTCAATGAAATTTCATTGAAACTTGACATTTTCTGTGCAGGTATATGATATACCCGCGCAATGAGAAACGTAACCTGCATGCTATCTCGAAGAGGAGATAATTCCATCCATATCCTTTTGATTTGATTCTAAACCGCGCGCTTGTGAAATTATTCACTCATTTGAATTGTAAAGCCAGAATGATTTTCAACAATGCATATTC
>JAXIVJ010018448.1:0-23195 GCA_036785665.1 Chirona hameri | reverse complement strand
GCATGAAAATCGGTCGAACCATATGACCACAATGACCAATCAAAAACCCACTCAAAATTTTCGTATTGTTTGCCACTTGGTCCCCCATTTTTTAACAAAAAATACATTTTGGGCTCAAAACGAATTATAATATTTTGATGACGAATCGAATGGTTACTGTCCCATCGAAATCGACCGAACGGTTCTCGAGATCTCGGGAGGGGGGGGGGGGGCAGAATCTGCACCTTCCTGCACGTTAAAGGGAGTGTGCCTACTCACATCGCTTATTTGGAGTTATTGTCACTGGTCTATAGAACATAATTTTCTGAATTGACCCATGACTTCGTTTCTCTAAATTCGCCCTAGTTGCTGAGATATTCCAAAGACTCCAGGAACTTGCTGGGAGCAAAAAGTTATCGGGTAGACTCCAGAGGGCTTCCGCTACTAGAAGCACTGCAACTATCGACTAAACTGCCAGTATATTGTTAGCGCCGGCAATTCAACAAAACAGCTCGTGCACACTGATAGAAGCAGCCGGACAGAAACTGGATGGCCATCATGTTTTTCGATGATGGCCGATGGCCATTTTTTGAAGAAGATATCAATTTAGAGCTACGAAACTTGCACATAATAAAGTTAACAGTGGCAAGAACGTGCTGTGCAAAACTTGTCTTTCTATATTGCATTATGTGACCGTAATTGTATTGTCTTATGTGCGCCATTTTACATAACATCACCATAGTGGCGATCGTTTTATAGATATCGAAACAAAAAATAAGCAAAAAAACAATATAAGTGAAAATTCAACTAAAGATGCTCCAGATGTGAATTTCATCATATACAACAATCAAACCAATAACTACTTACCGTATGAAAAATCTTTTTGACATTCCAAAAACGTAGGCACACAAAGTAGGTAGAAGGTGAACTATTAAAGGAAATAGTTCACCTTCAACATGGGATGTTGAACTGAAATAGCAGTTTTGTAGCCCGTGTTGAGAAATCCTTATCTGCAACTTTTCTTGGCTGAAAAGACTCTCCAGCCGAAGATATTTGACTTTTTGGCGAAGGAATGCGGCGCATATATGATATACCGTACCGTCTGAGAGTGCCAGCACTGGTCTGAGCATGCGCAGACCAATAACGCACACCATAACATTAATAATTTACGACCTTCTGTCCTGAATTGGCGCGATGTAGGGCCATTTTTGAAAAGAAAAAAAGAAACTGTATTAAAAAATATAATAAAATTGTGTTCTGAAATTTTCCGAAGGTGAACTATTTCCTTTAACGTAATTCTAGCCACCCGCAAGGAATAGGGTTAAAAGTTAAAGGGAGTGTGCCTACTGTTTTGGAATGTCAAAAATATTTTGCATACGGTAAGTAGCTATTGGGTTGATTGTTGTATATGATGAAATTCACATCTGCAGCCCCTTTAGTTTAATTTTCACTTATATTGTTTTTTTGCTTATTTTATGTTTCGATATCTATAAAACGATCGCTACTATGGTGATGTTATGTAAAACGTCGCACATACGACAATACAATTACGATCACATCATGCAAGATAGAAAAACCAATTTTGCACAGCACGTTCTTGCCACTGTGAACTTTATTATGTGCAAGTTTCATAGCTCTAAATTGATACCTATCTTCTTCAAAAAATGGCCATCGGCCATCATCGAAACGGCAATCATCGAAAAGCATGATGGCTGTCCAGGTTCTGTTCGGCGCTGCTATCAGCGTGCACGAGCTGTTTTGTTGAATTGCTATTGGCCGGAGCTAGCATTATGCTAGCAGTTTAATCGATAGTTGCAGTGCTTCTAGTAGCGGAAGCCCTCTGGTGTCTACCCGATAACTTTTTGCTCCCAGCAAGTTCCTGGAGTCTTTGGAATATCTCAGCAACTAGGACGAATCTGGAGAAACGAAGCCATGGGTCAATTCAGAAAATTATGTTTTATAGACCAGTGTCAATAATCCCAAATAAGCGATGTGAGTAGGCACACTCCCTTTAAAACCTTATCCCGCGCACTGCAGGGGCTTTGCGCCGAACACGAACTGCAGGGGGGGGGGGGGGATTTCCCCCCCCCCCCCCTGAGATCTCGAAAACTACGCAACGTAGCGAAAAGCGGAAAAAGGAATTTGATAGCTTCATACATGTTCTATCGAAAGTATTTCAGTGTTTGTCTTAAGTCAGGTCAAATTTGAGGTCACCAGAGGTCATCAAAGGTCAAATTTTCCAGTTTTTCCTGTTTTAGGACATCGCTCCAGAAATTCCCATATATCTCAGAAATGATGATAACTAGAAACAAACCGAAAAAAGAAAACGCCAGCCAGTGAAATTTGTAATCGCTAATGTATCCTCAGATTTGATCTCAGGTCAACATTTGAGGCTCCAGAGGTCAAAAAGGAAAAAAAATCCGTTTTTTTGCTAAATCGTGTTTTGCTATTAACTTTTTACTTAATAAAGATAACGGAAAACTGTTTACGCCATTGTGTTTATCTTGTCAAGGTGCTTTGAATGATATATATGGTGACCTTGTTAAGTCAACTTAACAATTTGACCTAAGGTCAAGGTCAAGTGATGACCCAAGTAGGGCATGTTGCATATGGGAAGACGTGTCTCGACGAGACAAACACATTGATGTCTGTTTTACTTATCTATCTTCATTATGTCGAGAGTTATTGACAAAAAAGTGATGGTGACCTCGCATGACCTCAAATGACCCAATAGGGGTCACTGAACAAAACTTACACTTGGATCATCAAGAATATCCTATAATGACATGATCCAGAAGTAATTGGACTAGTACCATGCATATCCTTGAAATAGGAAGCATTTGTATATTTCCCCATTGACTTATTATGGGGAGGTTACGAAATTGACCTGACGTTAGGTCACCGATATCAAAATTCCGAGTTATACGAATTGTAAGTACTGATGCCCTCATGACATCCTGTAAGTTTCAACCTGATCGGTTAAAAACTCTGGCTTTGGCACAACTGCAAACATTTTTGGTGGTGGGGTCACTTGACCTGGTCTGGTGACCTGACCTGAGATGACCCGAGCATATTTTTTTCTCTCAAAGTGTGCGCAATTGATGTCCTAACAGGTGTATCAAAACCCGGCGGCGCTGCGCGCCGCCGTTTTTTCGCTATCTTTGAAAAACCTGAGGGGGGGGGGCGGAAATCAACCCCCTGCAGTGCTCGGATTATTCCCTGAGGGGGCATATTCTACCACCCCCGGTGGTTTTTCGCATGCCGTTTCTAAACCGTTAGGCCTAGCGTCTTGAAACTTCGTGACTTTTCCCACAATTGAATTACACGTGTTGTTATAATTTCGAGGAAAAATCGGCGCAGCAGAGACGGTGCCAGGCTCCTGTTTTTGGGAGGGTGTTACGAATGCGGTTGTGTGGCGCATACTTCATTCGTAGTTTGCGGTGCAATAAATGCGTCAGAAACATTTTCACTGCAATATGCAACATAAATACTGGGATTGGTCATATTTTGGGGCAGAGGCGCACTCAGGTACAAACAAATGGGAGGCGATACAATCCCTCAAATTAGGTCCAACTCCAAATTAGCAAGATGATAAAATCGTTACGCGCATGGTGCCCCCCACCTTGTTTACCTGGATCCGCCTATGCAAATATATTACATTTAACAAATTACAGCAAATAATGCCCACATGTGACGCTCATAACGTCCCAAACAATCACGAACAGCACATATTTGTTATCATAAAATCACCCCATTTTACATCCCCTGAATACGCCTATGATTTTCATTTTGGTACTTGTCTTTTAATATATTGAAGATCAGTACCTTTGAAGCTCAAAAACGTTTGTTGGATGAAAATCGGTCGAACCACATGGCCGCAATGACCTTTTAAAAACAAAACAAAGAAACAATCATATGTTTGCCCCCTGGCCCCATTTTTGAACAAAAAATACATTTCGTGTTCCAAAAAGTGCCGTCTTGTCATGATGAATCGAATAGTATTTCTCCATCGAAATCGACCGAGTGGTTCTCGAGATCTCTGGGGGGAGGGGAGACAGAATCTACCCCCCGCAGGTTAACGTAATTATGCCGGCCCGCAGGGAATATTGTTAATAGGTAGAACAGTGGATCCCAAAGTAAAGTAAGCTGTAACATAAAGCTGAACATCATTTAGCGTTAACTGGTGCTGATGCTCTTTGCGATTATATTGTGACAGTGAAACAGAAAAAGGGGTGGATGTAGGATCTGCATTGCCTATGTGCAACGTGCAACGACTAAAAACGAAGTATCTTTTTCCCCACGAAATCGGACAATAATTGATCACGCTTTACATACCGAGGGTAAATTGCATACAACACGGTCCCGAAAAAGACTGTTTGTTCGCCTCGACTGTAGGATCCAGCAGGTTTCGGAAGGTTGTTCGCCCCTGACTGTAGGGTCAGCAGCAGGTTTCGGAAGCGACCGTTCGCTGTCAATATTGTAGGATAGTGCAGGGAGGACCGTGTCCAGTAGTAACTGCGCGCTCGAGACACGCAGGTCTTCCGGCGAACGGGAAGTGCGCGCTCGGATGGTCCAACGTGCCAGCTAGGAGTCACGAGGGCTATTGAAAGTAAAACAAGCTCTGACTGAATTGATATCAGACATATAGTGTTTGTAGTCCTTGTTCACGGTAGGCTATGTGGAAATACAGTGACGGTACAGCGCCAGCATGACGAAAAGCTATATGCTCAATGCTCATAAATGGCTGCTTCTACGCTGGACAATTTGGCCAATGGCTGTCCATCCATTCCATCCCCGCAATGAGGCCCTGAGGGCAACACTGGTCATGGATTGAACTGACCTCTGAAATCGGCTCTATGTTGTCATGTGTCAAGAGTTGCTGAGCAGATGTCTAGGATTTGACAGAGCGGCGATCAGCGATCAGCAATATTTCCGTCCGGTGGCCCACAGGCCACAGAGACGGGCAGACGACCGACGCGCAGTCAGCCCGGCGTCCAGCTATTGCTGACAGATATGTATCGGGTGCTTTGGTAGCATTGGCGATGACCAATGGCTCACTTGTGGTATTTTTAGTCGCCAGGGTAGGTCATTCTTCTCCAAAGCGGGCCAGATAAATGTCTATACTAATCGACTATGTTTCTGTATCATCCAGACCATAGATGTAGGAACAGGGGGAGGGGAGGGGGGGACACGGCGTCCATGGGTGCAACTGGAATCTCAATCAATACGGCACCTCCTCGTAATTACCAAGCTAATTCAATATATAAATCTTAGACGGCGAAGAAAGTATGTCAATAGCCTGCATTGATAAATTAAACAGCGTGAATTGCACGCATGCTTCTAAAAATCAGATGTGGATGCTTTCCCCACTGGCTGTGCTTTTTTTCTTGTTATATTTAATTTGAAATATAGAACTCTCGAAATTCGCTAGTATCAAACTCTTGAGTTGATTTCCACCAATGAGAATGACCACTTATATTAACATGACAATCGACATTTAACAAACTAGGCAAAGGTGAAATAGCAAGTGATTGGAAACAGAGTTCGTTATGGGCTGGGCTGGCCCTATGGGTCATGGGCTGGCCCTATGGGTCATGGGCTGGCCCTATGGGTCATGGGCTGGCCCTATGGGTCATGGGCTGGCCCTATGGGTCATGGGCTGGCCCTATGGGTCATGGGCTGGCCCTATGGGTCATGGGCTGGCCCTATGGGTCATGGGCTGGGCCTGGGCCGGGCCTCAACTTTATGGAAACCACTGGGCTCTGGATGGGCCTGGGCCTGACAATTTTGAAGTAATGCGCGCGTCACACAAGCTCAGGCCAGAGCTCAACAATATTTTAACCAGCAGTTCACTTGCAAAGCAACACACTGTTGCTGTGGCTGTGGCTTTTTGTTTTTTGGTTAGCATAGTTGGTTCATTGTTTCACATTTATAGTATACAAGTAAATATGCTAGGATAATGATCGCAAATTTTGTGAAAATAATTATATGCTTAATTGAACGGGCCGGCCCGGGCCTGGGCCTCAATATTATGCATTTGACCGAGCCTGGTCCGGGCCTGGGCTCGGTGTTCATGGGCCTGGGCCGGGCTGGGCTGGGGGTTGGTGGGCCCGTGACGAACACTGATTGGAAACAAACTGGTTATTGATTCGACACTGATTTAATCGATTGGAATCGTTCAATCACAATTAATTGAATCAAAACAATTGATTCACAACCATATCTTTTGATTCATGAATCATGATTGAATCAAAACCCGCATAGAAACAAGGCTGATTGAATCAAAAAGACTGTGCAATGCTATTTAAATGGCGAGTGAAACGTGCTTTGATAAAACAAAAAATATTCTTTGAATCGGAAAGAATAATTTCTCAAAATGGTTATCCATGAATCAAACGGTGACTGAATCATTCATATTCCAAAATGAATCGTGATTGAATCCTTCCGAAGAAGGTGAATCAATAACCAGTCTGCGGCACGCCGTATTGTTTAACTGAGTCAAACTCCAGCTTAGCTGCTATTAGATGATTCGGAACCTACCACCAGGTGAGGTGCTGGTTTTGATCCACTTACGGAATTAACAAATGCCTTTCCAGATTGTCGCGCTTGCCGCCCATCCATTTGACTGGTTTACTGGCAAAATTGTACGAAGCGCAATTGGTTCAATGTTGATAAATGATAGCATTGTGGAGCAGACTGCAGTGGTCTGTCCTGTCTCCGTGTACGGCAGGGTTCTGACCGACCTACCTCAGTCGATGGAGGCCGCCGTGATGTCGGCCATCCCTGATGACCGTGACCCCTGGCGCCAGTGGCCAGCTGTCGTGACCTATCCGGGTCACGGCGCCGCTCGCCACTCGCCACTGCCTGCTGCTGGCACGCGCTGTGGTCACCAGACTGGCCTCCGTGGCCGAGATACCGACAGGCCGCTCCTCTCTCCCTCTCCCCCTCTCGGGGGTCCGGCCGCCGCTCGGCTGGCCGCCGGCGTGCCCGCCCCCGCTGTCGGCGGCACACCTCGCCACAGGTAGGGAGGGCTCGCCGCCACGCACACACGCACACACACGCACAGCCGCACTCAGCGCGCACCGCTCCAACGCATACAAATTCCCACTGGTCCGAAGCCGGACAGCAGAACTACGGCGGGACGGATATCGATTGATCGCGGCTGCTGCCATCTGTCGGCCTCAGACGGTACTGCAGATACAGCCACTCACCGCGCCCGACAGCGCAAAAAAGAAACGGCACGTGCCCAGCTGGTGCAGCACTGAGTACATATACATTCTTTGGAAGGATTTGACTGAAAAGAAGGCATGTTTGCGCTCAACTGAACATTTGTATGTTCACTCAGATACGAGCTGACTCATGAGTAGCATAGGCTTCGAATTGGACTTCATAAGTGATAAATATTGTTCGCGTCGACTCACGTAGGCTTATTGACACAATCAGGCAAAAAGGCATGACAGCTCAATTTCAAAGCAACAATAAATCAAATACTTTTCGAAGATAGATTAACATTGAGGTAAGCTGTCGCTGATTTTGTTCTCATCTGCTCGAAATTTTGCGTTGACCGAGGTAGTGAGGTACTAAGCCGTAGACGCGTCTCAAATTTAACTTAAACGCAGCTAAAATTAACTCATTTCAAATTATAAATAAAAAGTTGGGTATATTAGTTTATTCATAATACGTATGCGTAATACATATGCATTTTATAACCGGGCTGCGGAATCGTAGTCTGATAGACAAAAAATGACCGTCACAGATGGGGTCGTTTTGTTTTTAACGCAATCAGGATCGGATTTAGATGGTAGAGTTATTAGTCTCAAAAGATACAAAAGTTTGGCTTCATAGCCCTGATCTAGAGCTTAGGAAACGGAGCAGTCTACTTTGACCTGAATGAAAATCAGAGTCGATCATGCGGAAACCCTGGAATATGGAGGAATGCACATTGCACAGCAGAAGCTCTATTGGTTGCCCGGTGCCGCAGTTTATTGTAAATGCATTAACTGGATCATGAACATTTCGTCATGGGGTGAACCGTAGACACCTCCATCGATCCGCTCTGAACAGGTTCGTCTTGTAGAAGCATGCATTCAAGCATTAAGCAGCTATAGAACAGCATAGTATGCTCAACGGATCCAATTCCAATTCGTCAATCAAAAGGCAATAAATTGAAAAACGTGTTTTCTTAAGTCACCCACATTCCTTAGCAGCACAAACATAACATTGCATATCAGCTGACTGTCTCGGTGAGCGTACCAATATGAACCGGCGATATGAAGCAGGTCACCTGCCAATAAGTGGCAACAGTCTTGAGAACTGACGAATGTTCCTGCATCAGCACGGTATGATATCTCAATCTCAACCAATGGTTCACGTCCGTCCATGAGTCAAGGAAAATTATGACAGTGGCTTGCAAGACCTTGGAACGAAACACAGGAAGACGCTCAGAACATGTTACATAAATAACAGCCTAGCATGCGCAACATGATGACGTAGCAGTTGTATGTCCAACCGTTTGTCCTGCGATTTCTGGAATCCAAAATCAGAGAGCAGATGTGATCTGATTGACTGATGAGTCCAGCAAACTGTTAAACTGGCGTTCTCGCTCCGCAATGCACTTCACCTGCGGAGAACGAATAACCAGACCGAGCGGCCATTCCGGTTCTCCCTGCCTCAAGCTCAGCTTGGGCACAATCCTGACTGCCTTCTTTCCACTAGGCTTTGTCGATTGATGGAGCTGAGTGTGGGAGGCGGAATACGGTGATAATGATAACATGTTGCCTTTTTTCACCAAACACTGGATGACTGCAGAGGTCACGGGAGTCCAGCTGCGGTGTTACACCGCGGTCTTCTTCCCACCAAACACTGACCACGCCCAGACCAGACGGGACCTCCAGCAGCCCTCGGCTGCAGAGGACTCCCTATGTCTGTGTCCACACACCATTACACGGTATCCATACGTGTCCGTCATCACGAGGGTCGACTTGAGTCCAGTGTGACGCTCTGGTACGTATCCTGTCAGGCACAGAGAAGCACACGTTGGCTAGTATAAACAAAACGAATATCGTTATTTCCCGATGGAGCAACTGCAATGCAATGCAAATTTTGCTAATTAATTCGGTTGCTGGAGGCAAATAGTCATACTTAAAGGGACTATCCCACCTTAACATTATATTTGAGTTGAGATAGCCATTTTGATGGCTTGGCATTGCAATTAAGTATGGTAGCAGTTAAAACAACCACAATGATCTAATCAAAAAGATATTCGAGTTTGCTTTTGACATCTGTAAAAAATAAAGCCCAAGTGTATTTGAATAGGGGCTCTAAACCGACAGCGTCGTCTCTTTACCCAACTGGTAATGATAGTCGACTTGTTTTAAGGTCAGCCTTGGAATATTTGAGTCTTTCATTTCTCGATCCCCGGGTGGTTCGCAATCTAAGCCAATCTAGAAACCGGGTGGTTCGCTTTTTCTGTGCAATAGATATCGACAAAAATTGTACCATACATTTGGCAGCACAAAGGATTTCCCTGTTATTAAAAATAAAATATGACGTCACCAACCCAACTTTCCGCTTAAAACTAAAAGTTGAATATCTTCCAAGATGAGCATTTTTTAAGGAAAAAAGTTCAGGAACATGTTCATCTGACCTCGCCTGACATGTAGCCATACAATTAAGTGTGATTCGACAACTTTCACAAAGGTGGGACATTCCCTTTAAGAACGCTCCGGTAATTAGCATCATAGAGCTATCGCACTGTATCAGTTATAATTACAAAGCAAAATGTATGTTAATGGCACAACAAAATATATCAATATTGGTATCAATTTTGACTAGCAATAAAACTTCAAGCTATAAGACACCCAATTTCTGAAACTTCCCCAAAACCTTGGTTTTAACTTCCTCTTTAACAGTTAACGGAAAGTAACTAGTGACAATTATGGTAAAACTGGATCGCCTATGAAAACACGTCCAGAATAAAAGCCACGAAGGCATTAGCGTATCTACTAAAGCAGGCACGTGATGATGCTTTGAGGTTTTGGGCGCCTCGCCTGCGTGCGATAACAAAGTAGACACCAGCCGTTTCTGTTAGTGCAGTGAAGACGAATTTAAAGAGAATATGACTGACCCTCTTGAGTCGGTAGAGTTGGTCCAGCGAGTGGTTCAGGAACGGCCTGACCGTATTAAGTTCCAGCAGCGTTAGGTGGTCCAGCTTTGCATATGACGAGTTGGACTTGAGGAAGGCATCCACAGATGAACGAAGCTTTGCCACGCGGATGTCCCAGATATCCTAACATGAGAAACAGGCACAGCGTCAGGTTACAATTCATAACACTGGATTAATGTAATTATGTCCATATGTCCTTCCGGTATGCCGCAACTTACAATCGAAATAAGATCATGTTCGGACCATCGTTTGCAGGGCAGTGTAAGTGAAGAAGAGTACGCCAGACATGTCTGCATGCGGTCTGCACCTTGATAATGGTGCGGACTGCACCTTGATAATGGTGCGGACTGCACCTTGATAATGGTGCGGTCTGCACCTTGATAATGGTGCGGACTGCACCTTGATAATGGTGCGGTCTGCACCTTGATAATGGTGCAGTCTGCACCTTGATAATGGTGCGGACTGCACCTTGATAATGGTGCGGACTGCACCTTGATAATGGTGCGGACTGCACCTTGATAATGGTGCGGACTGCACCTTGATAATGGTGCGGTCTGCACCTTGATAATGGTGCAGTCTGCACCTTGATAATGGTGCGGACTGCACCTTGATAATGGTGCGGACTGCACCTTGATAATGGTGCGGACTGCACCTTGATAATGGTGCGGATCTGGTCGGCCCTGGGCAAGTCACCGGCAGCCACATCCATCATAAGTTGCGTCAGCTCCATATAATGCTCGCAAGGCATCGGCGTGAAGTGGGCCGAGTTCTTCTCTTCATCTCTCTTCTCCTGCGGAGAGACACGAACGAAAACGAAGCTAGAGACGGTGCTATGAGTGTGTCTAGTCCAATATAGGGAAATGTTCGATCTCCCCCCGAAGACTGCCTTTCCAATGATAATGGTTTAACTCGCGCCTATGCAAAGTGTTGTGCCTAAGAAGCGTTGGGATCGAGAGCTGTTTTCGAGCTAGCATTTCACATCTTCAGTTGTTTTGGATTATTTTTAAACACAATATTCAATATTTTTCAATCTAAAAACCATTTGCTTTATGAAGCATTATTCTCAGCCAGCTCTCCCATCCGATCAGACCACCCTGGACCGGTACCGTTGGGCGCAGCAGCCCCGCACCCAGCCCGGGAATTTCCCCCATTTTCTGGACTTTTTGGGGTCCAAATAATTTTCTCTCTTTATTTTTGTTCTGGAAATTTGCCTGATCTTTCACCTGATCTTACCGACATTGTAGTTCAAATATAATTACACTTTCCTCACAAGGATTTAATATCTATTTCAAATCAGGAATTTTTACTTTCAAAATAAAATTATTTGTCCAAAAATGAAAATGTTAATTTCCCTAACAATACAATTGTACTCTCCACCTATGGATGTTTACTCTCCGGGACCAGGTAGGGTAACGAGAACCACAACACTGCCCGCACCTGCAGCCGATCGACGTCCATCCAGTCAGGCGGCACGAGCCGACACTTGCTGCGCTGCCGCAGGTTCACGGCCAGCCAGATGGGCACGTCGACCGGCAGCGCCGGCCGGAACGGGCCCACGTCGCCGCCGATCAGGTACAGCTGCTCTTGCTGGAAGTTGGGGATGATGGTGAGCGTGCCGAACTCGGCCAGAAACTCCATCTCCTCGGGCGAAATCATCCCTGAAATAGGATGGAAACAATCAGGTGATAAGCAGGACAGAGTGGCAAGGGAATATTTGCTGGAAAGTATGTGTGTGCTGTCTGAAGAAAACCAACAAAGCATCAAGAGGTCTTATAGACTGACTGGGGTAGTTGAAAAGGTGCCTATGAAGCTTATCATCTTTCTACAAAATTGTTTAGACAATCAATAATTTTATTGTTCACCGATATTTACCAATATTCACAAAGAAGGTTCATGTAGACATTTGCTTCACTTAATACAGGAATGATCTTTCACATGCCATCTTTTGCTTCTAGATGAGCTAGATAATGATCACTGAAATAGTGAATGGTATGAGTAGCTTACTCATTAGTAATCAAGACAGCAATTAGCAGCTAGGGTGTATACATGGTTAGTTTACTTTGGGTTAAATAGCTAGCTGATATTGAAGTCAACAGTATAGGATCAAGATCAATCAAAGCAGGTCCAGCCTTCTATTGATTTTTGTAGAATGGCAGCAAAAATTGTAATACCTTAATAGATGCTGTTCATGATGTAACCATCAATTTCTCTAAACAATATTATAGATAAGCACTTACTGTTTCACCCTTCACCTTTTACCTTTCTGAAAGTTGTCAAATAACACTGGTGGTAGTCAAAAATATGAAGTAAGTGCTGCTGAAAACGATGGTGATATTTTTTATCTTGAAAAGTCACTTAACTTTATACAAATTAAGGTTTTAAATTTGAGATGTCATTATTGAGCTATAGACCACCGCTGATTGGCTGACAAAGTGGCTATCAGCCAATCAGCAGCGGCACTAGCGTCTAGCCTAGACCCGATTTTGAAAATTATAAATTCAATTGCTTAAAAACGGCTAGGTTTTGGGGAAAAGACCAGTATTTTCGAGATTTCGATAACGGCCAAGCATAAGGGGATTAAAAAAAAAATCAGTTGTACTGCCAAATTTGCATGACACTTCTCATTCCAGTGACATTTAGCTTGATTGGGAACATTTAAAACAAACATCAATAATTTCACATATTGATAAGGTCAAACTTCCAGGCATATCATATCAATATACAAGACTTTCATGCAATTTGAATTG
The DNA here is from genome assembly GCA_036785665.1 of Chirona hameri. Classification (NCBI taxonomy): domain Eukaryota; kingdom Metazoa; phylum Arthropoda; class Thecostraca; order Balanomorpha; family Balanidae; genus Chirona; species Chirona hameri. The sequence continues at coordinate 10,304 of JAXIVJ010018448.1, read as the reverse complement.
GAGGTGGAAACTAGGGTAGACAACCATAGCGGCAGACATGTGCTAACACCAAACTTTTCATGCAGTGATACTGTGTCAGTATCATATACATTCCTGATAGCATGAAGTCTTGCATCAGGATGTGTCAGTTTTTTTTTACCCTAGGCCTATACCAAATACCAATGAACTAAAGCAGACTGGTTATTGATTTGACTCTGATGGAATCAATTGGAATTGTGCAATCAAAATCCCTTGAATCAAAGAAGAATCGATTCACCATCAGATTTGTGTATTCATGAATCATGATTGAATCAAAACCCGCATAGAAACAAGGCTGATTGAATAAAAAAAATACTGTGCAATGCTATTTCAATGGTGAGTCAAACATGATTTAATCAAACAATGTTTTGATTCTTTGAATTGGAAAGAATCATTTCCCAAAATGGTTATCCATGAATCAAAAGGTGACTGAATCATTCAGTGATTTTAGCCATAAACCCACCATTAGTTATTAGTTAATCCCTATAATATACTTACCAATTGATAGCAAATATCACGTTTAGTAACTATGGATGTCTTCCCAAAGACATTTTGTAATATAACTAATTTTAACTTCAATAATTAGTATCTCGCCGCTTCAGTCGCCAAACTTTGTTTACATGCCAGCTGATGATGACTGACCTTGATACAAGTATAGACGGTGTTCACAGCGGCCTGGCTATAACGTCACATAACTTATTTACACTGTAGGATTAGGTGGAACAGACTAGTAGCCTGCTTGACCGGACTTAATTAGAACAGACTAGTAGACCGCTCAACCAGACTTAATTGGAACAGACTAGTAGGCCGATCAACCAAACTTAATTGGAACAGACTAGTAGACCGCTCAACCAGACTTAATGGTGGGTAAGGTTATTATTTGGGGGCATTTTCACTCATAAAATATATGGTCATTGTTCCAATGACGACATGGACAATCCTTATTTTTCCTGTGTATCTTCCTGCGTCAATATATCTATCTGCATAGATATGGCGACAATCAGTCATGACAGCTTCCGGAAATATTTGTTTCAACATTGTTAGGTAAGATACATTCTAAATAGCATAAAAGATACATAATAGGGTCTTGACAAATGCATAGTGACCAAATAGTTAAGTTTTGTAACATCTAAAACACTGTGGGTTTATGGTCAGTATGACCAATCATTCATATTCCAAAATGAATTGTGATTGAACCCTTCCAAAAAAGATGAATCAATAACCAGTCTGAACAAAAGCACTAAAAAACACTAATTATCATGAAAAGCCCAGTATTTTCATGTAACCAGAGAATAAACATTTGCCTTTTCAACTCATAATTTGAGATTTAACTCCATTTTTGTATCGTCATGCAAATTTGATTTATTGGACTGAAAGCGCCAATCCAAAACACTTAGTTCAGCATGCATTTGAACTCTTGTTAACCTACTAAGATATAAATAAATCACTTAAAACACTTACTGTATTTCTAGTTGTGATGACGTCTTGATACAATATTTATCGTAACTTTTCAGTCGATCTTTAGCAGACAAGCCGCTACTCATACGGCCTTGCTGCCTACATCACGCGTTTCAACTTTCGGTTCAGCATTCAGTTTTCGCGCGATGAATTGTTTCGTCACAACAGCGCCAAAAATGGAACGTTCTAAAAAAAAGAAATATTTTGCTGCCACGATTCATCACGCCTTTTATATGGCCTTTTTTATTTTTATAAATTTAGTCCGAATGTTTTTGAATGGATGGATTTCCTAGATCAGGCCCCGCGCTAAGCATAGCTTGTTGCGCAGGCCCTGACCCCACCACCCGAGCAATTCCTGGCGTCCGGCAGCATTTAGAAGCGAAAGTTTTACGTGCCCGACATACCAAGACACGGTCCCGCCCCGCCCTCTTGACGTCACCTGACCTTGAGTGTGACCGCTGCCCTCCCAGTCAGGGGCAAATAGCGAGCGCCAAAGCGACTCGAACCCGGGCTGCCACCACTACCGGGTGAGGTCAGAAGCCCGGCGCTCTCCCAACTGAGCTACAGGGGCGGACATGGACTTTCAGGGCCTTATATGTGTCCTTTTCATTATTTATATGGCCTTTTAACATTAGCGGAGTACAAATTTTGCCCCTTCGCTGTCAAAATAAGAGTGACTTAGGAGCAAAATGGTATAAAGATAAGTTGATACCTTGAATCGGTCTTTCTTTCAGGGTTTATTGTTTGTAAATCGGCTCGGTAGAATTATCTATATAGTCTTTCAAAAATTGCGAGTTATCCACGTCCAGATGACGTCACCACCCCTCAGTCAGATTCGGTCAAATCGCCGGATGACTCTACCTTCTTATAGGGCCTTGGGCAGATCATACGTCACTGTTTATGAAGCTGCATGACTGTACTAAGGCTGTATGACCAAGACTTTATGACTGGAGCTATATGACCAAACTGACCCGGTTTTGGAATCGGCACATCTCTACCAATCCATAAAGGTAAGGCAAGCCAACATTTTCCTAGTAGGATCTTCATGGGGCCATCCCCAAAACACCGATTTCCCCGTTGGCTCATGTGTTGAAGAACACGGACCATGACTTTAGTGACGTCATCACTTAGGAACGAACATTCGACGGGGGCTGGTTCGACGATCTGTCTCTCGCGCGCGTATTTCGGTTTACCGCCACCGGCTAGCGTCAAACCGGACGTCAGTCAAAAATATAGATATTGCTTTGAAATTTGGTTTGGGCATCGTCCACGAATCATGATACTTCGTTCTCAAATATATCTTCCGGTTTTTTAATGTTCGAAAATTGTATTTTGTGGATTTTTTCATCATTTTTTATCACAAAATCAAAATTGTCAAATATATTCAAAAACCGTAGGATAAATTTGAGAACCAAGTATGGACGATACACAAACAAAATTTCCAAGCAATATCTATATTTTTGACTGACATGTCCAGCTCGTTTTACGCTAGCCGGTTGCAATTGGAATGCGCGCAACCGAAATACGCCTCTCGCGCACCATCCACTTTGCTGTAACCTTTTCTTATAATTTGTTGCCTCTCCTTTAGTGTTTTACGTAATCAATATCAATGTTCACACTTCACATCACTGGTAATCACATGCATTCGAGGTGATTAATACCGTGGTGACCGAGCAGCCGTAGGATCCCTATACTGCTACACTATGGTTTATAACGTGTTCAGTTGTAATGACGAACACTTGTCTTGCTTACTCAATTATTGGCCAAATGAAGGTCGCTGATGTTGAATACGCCATACACATCTAGACATGTATCGATCCCATTATATCTCGATCGAACAATGAACTGGCAGCTGAAGACAATGCCATTACCGTAAAAAAATGGCGATAGCAACGGCAGTTGAAACGGTGCACTGTATTGCGATGGTCCTTTCACCTTTCGAACAGCAACCGCCCCGGACGTTCGCATTATCCCCCAGACATAGGAACACCTCAGTCTTCAGTCAGCGCCAGCCTGCGCCGACTCAAAACCATCGTGCTCGGAACAGCCGGCGCCACATTCAGTGTTGGCGCCATAAGTCGGTATCAAACCACACCCACGAGCGCCGCAATTCACACATCGGCAAACACGTTTAGCTTTGGGCGTTGCTCCGCCCTCGCACGGTAACACTCAGGCGCCACACGACGCTTCTCAGGCGCCACACGACGACACGAATGTTGTACAGCGTCTCGGTATGCGACAATGAGCCAAATACACCCCACCAGCCGCTACGTGCCGTCGTCTGCGTCCAGCTCATTCTGTGCGGTAGCGGTGAGCGGGAACACCAGCAGCTGGTTGGAGCGCTCCTTCAGCCGCCACCAGCGGCCCAGCCGGTGCTCCTGTCCACAGCCGACCACCAGCCGATCTCCAGTGGCGCTGAACGTCAGAGAGTTGACGAAGCCGGCGGCGGGCAGCGTCATCAGTGGCGCCAGAGAGGTGAAGCCGGCCGCGCACCGCCACAGCCGCACCTGGCCGTCCCACGAGCCGGACGCCACCAGGTCAGAGTTGGTCAGCGCCGACACGGCCGACACCCAGCGAGGCAGCCGGCTATCCGGGTCTACGCCGTGCGCGCGTGGCACCGAGCACAGGCACTTCTTCTTACCCACTCCCCACAGGCACACCATTCTGAAACAAGGCGAGCAAGTAAAACGACAAATTCAGCCAATTCACGTTCGAAACTCAGATACTCTTGAGGAAATAAGGGTCCATTTTTCAGCACTCACGCTAGCTTCTTTCCAGATAATACATCTGAGCTTTGATCAGAGCCATGATTGATGCTTTCAGAGTTTAACTTGACTATTCAACGAGTCAACGTTTCTCTATCGTTTCATGCTAAGAACTCAACAAATCCCAGCCGCCTGCAACCCAGTGACTGGCCCGTCCTGCCCTCCGGTGACCCAGTGACAGATCCGTCCTATCCTCCGGTGACCCAGTGACTGACCCGTTCTGTCCTCCGGTGACCCAGTGACTGACTCGTCCTGTCCTCCGGTGACCCAGTGACTGATCCGTCCTCTCCTCCCGTGACTCAGTGACTGACCCGCCCTGTCCTCCGGTGAACCAGTGACTGACCCGTCCTGTCCTCCGGTGACCCAGTGACTGACCCGCCGTCCTCCGGTGACCCAGTGACTCACCCGTCCTGTCCTCCGGTGACCCAGTGCCTGACCCGTCCTGCCCTCCGGTGAGACAGTGACTGACCCGCCCTGTCCTCCGGTGACCCAGTGACTGACCCGTGCTGTCCTTCGGTGACCCAGTGACTGACCCGTCCTGTCCTCCGGTGACCCAGTGACTGACCCGCCCTGCCCTCCGGTGACCCAGTGACTGACCCGCCCTGTCCTCCGGTGACCCAGTGACTGACCCGCCCTGTCCTCCAGTGACCCAGTGACCAATCTATCCTGTCCTTCGGTGACCCAGTGACTGGCACGTCCTCCGGCGACCCAGTGACAGATCCGTCCTGTCCTCCGGTGACCCAGTGACTGACCCGCCCTGTCCTCCGGTGACCCAGTGACTGACCCGTCCTGCCCTCCGGTGACCCAGTGACTGACCCGCCCTGTCCTCCGGTGACCCAGTCACCAATCTGTCCTGTCCTCCGGTGACCCAGTGACTGACCCGTCCTGCCCTCCGGTGACCCAGTGACTGACCCTTACTGCCCTCCGGTGACCCAGTGACTGACCCGCCCTCTCCTCCGGTGACCCAGTGACTGACCCTTCCTGCACTCCGGTGACCCAGTGACTGACCCGCCCTCTCCTCCGGTGACCCAGTGACTGACCCGTCCTGCCCTCCGGTGACCCAGTGACTGACCCGTCCTGCCCTCCGGTGACCCAGTGACTGACCCGTCCTGTCCTCCGGTGACCCAGTGACTGACCCGTCCTGCCCTCCGGTGACCCAGTGACTGACCCTGTCCTGTCCTCCGGTGACCCAGTGACTGACCCGTCCTGCCCTCCGGTGACCCAGTGACTGACCCGTCCTGCCCTCCGGTGACCCAGTGACTGACCCGTCCTGCCCTCCGGTGACCCAGTGACTGACCCGTCCTGTCCTCCGGTGACCCAGTGACTGACCCGTCCTGCCCTCCGGTGACCCAGTGACTGACCCGTCCTGTCCTCCGGTGACCCAGTGACTGACCCGTCCTGTCCTCCGGTGACCCAGTGACTGACCCGTCCTGTCCTCCAGTGACCCAGTGACTGACCCGTCCTGCCCTCCGGTGACCCAGTGACTGACCCGTCATGTCTTCCGGTGACCCAGTGATGACTGACCCGTACTGCCCTCCGGTGACCCAGTGACTGACCCGTCATGTTCTCCGGTGACCCAGTGATGACTGACCCGTCCTGCCCTCCGGTGACCCAGTGACTGACCCGTCCTGCCCTCCGGTGACCCAGTGACTGACCCGTCCTGTCCTCCGGTGACCCAGTGTTCCTCGTTGATGAGCCGGATGCAGTCGATGCTGTCCCTATGACCGGTGAACACCAGCTGCGACTCCTCCACCAGTTTCCAGATGCGGCACGAGGTGTCCCGTCCGCCGCAGGTCACGGCCCGCTCCCGACTGAGCGCGTCCAGACCGGTGATGGCGTCCTGGTGACCGAACCTGTACATCAATCCAGCAAACACCGTCAACTTCACTCAGCCCGCACAGCGCCGCAACTACTGCTGTCACGACATGTATCATGCGTAACTAGGACAAGGGTATTAGAAACACGCCTTAGAAAGAAACCACGTGGCTGCTCGGCTTAACTGAGTTGATAACAATACATTCAAATGAACTGAAATGACTAAAATACATTGTATTTATTTTAAATGAATCGGCAAGCCTGAACAGCTGGATTGTGAATACCACTGTGCGTAAAAACACATCCATAAATATTCCATGCATAAATGCATAAACATTCCTTGAAGACGGAGAGCCACCGTGACTCCCCATATAAATTCCGTCGTCTCAGTATCCTGCCGTGTCTGGGCTGTGACTCATGACTCACAGAGACTCGATGTAGGAGCGGTCGTTCACGCTCCAGACCTTGACCATGCGGTCGGCGGCGGCGCTGAACAGCTGGTGAGTGCCACGCTGGAACGCCAGGCCGGTGACGGCGCCCCGGTGTCCGCGGAACACGTACAGCCGCTTCATGCTGGCCGGCTCCCACAGGTGGATCAGGTGGCTCAGGTCACCACTCACCTGCCGGTCACATGGGGCATATAGGTCAGAGGTCATAAACCTCACGGGTCATACACCTCACAGGTCATACACCTCACAGTTTATAAACCTCACAGGTCATAAACCTCACAGGTTATAAACCTCACAGGTCATAAACCTCACAGGTTATAAACCTCACAGGTTATAAACCTCACAGGTCATACACCTCACAGGTTATAAACCTCACAGGTCATAAACCCCACAGGTCATAAAACTCACAGGTCATACAGGTCACAGGTTATAAACCTCACAGGTCATAAACCTCACAGGTCATACACCTCACAGGTCATAAACCTCACAGGTCATACACCTCACAGGTCATACACCTCACAGGCCATAAACCTCACAGGTTATAAACCTCACAGGTCATAAATCTCACAGGTCATAAATCTCACAGGTCATAAACCTCACAGGTCAAAAACCTCACAGGTCATAAACCTCACAGGTCATAAACCTCACAGGTCATAAACCTCACAGGTCATAAACCTCACAGGTCATAAACCTCACAGGTCATAAACCTCACAGGTTATAAACCTCACAGGTCATAAACCTCACAGGTCATACAGGTCACTCAGGTAAGTTGGAGCTGAGCTTACTTTTAGCGCTAACTAGTGAGTAAAAGCTCAACATATAGGTAGGGTATGATGTAGTGATATTCTGGAAATAAACTTTTGAGCAAAACATTGAACACGAAACAAATAGCGCAGATTATGTAAACGACAGTTCCGTTGCCTGCGACAAACCGATGTTTTGGACAAGTTGGAGCCCGCCTGCCCGCCTTCCTATGATAACATCTTAGCGTTGCGCCGCTGCTGCACGGTTCACATTGGCGATACGTACCAGGTACTTATTGTCAGTGGAGATTGCCAGGGATACGTACCAGGTACTTATTGTCAGTGGAGATTGCCAGGGATACGTACCAGGTACTTATTGTCAGTGGAGATTGCCAGGGATACGTACCAGGTACTTATTGTCAGTGGAGATTGCCAGCGATACGTACCAGGTACTTATTGTCAGTGGAGATTGCCAGCGATACGTACCAGGTACTTATTGTCAGTGGAGATTGCCAGGCTAAGAATGTGAGTGGTGTGGCCCTGGTGGACTTTCTCCGTGCCCTTCCTGCCACCAGGCACCACCTGCAATCGCCGGTACGTCTCCATACACCCTGGAAATAGAGGCCAAAAAATGATGACAACCCGACTTAGTATAGGTACATCACCAACATCCGTACCACATGATACAGCATTATTTACACATTTATCATCAGTATGTTGTAACAACGGTGCATGGAATGTGACAGATCTCGTATATCCTACACGAGCATACCCCGGCGTCATTCCCAATCACCGTTGAACAGCAGACCCCTGCGGCCAGACTTACACTTGATGAGCGCGCAGTCTTTTGAGCCGGTGTAGAGGAACTTGTCGTCGGGCGCCAGCACGGCGCAGGTGACGGAAAGCTGCAGCTGTCGGCAGCGCAGCCGGCGCACCAGCTCGGCGGTCGGCTGGACGCAGCTGTCGGCCAGCGGTCGCTGCAGCCGACCGGCGCGCTCCAGCACCTCGTCCCGCAGCCGGTCGGCCACGGAGAGACCGGCCCGGTCCGCCGCCTCGTCGTCCTCCCGGTGGGCCTCTGATGGAGACGGAGCCAACACAGGTCACTCGGACATCGTGGCTGGCAGTCGCTGAACTTGCACATAACACACTGGAACACCGCTTAGACAAGCAAGGCAACAACACAAGACAGTTCTACATAACATTTAGGACATGCATCTTGAGAATCCCACACACATATAGATGCCTGTAGTGTAGTGCAGCAATAGACAGCTGGCCGGTCATTACCGACCTTTCCTCTGGATCTCCTCCAGGTAGAGTTTGGCCAGTCGGAGACGCTTCTCCTGGGCGGTCTCCAGCTCTGTCTCGGAGAGCTCTGGCTCGTCGGCCGGCGTCGGCTCTTCCTCAAACTCATCGCTGTCAATCTCCTCATCGTCCTCCTCGACCGGCCGTGCGCGCTTAGCGGCTGGAGCCTCCGCTGCTGGCCGCAGTCGCTGCCGGATCATGAGGGATAGTTAGGCTGATGTGGTGTGAGGTGGTGTCTACATTCACGCTGTTGGGGATTAATTACACATGATTTTTTGTTTAAGTTAAGAGGATGTTAATATTTAGGCAGCACTGTCACGTATGGCAGGAACTGGAAACTAATTGTGACAATTTCTTTTTGGTTTCCAACATTAGGAAAACCTTCATAAGCATGCTAAAATAGTTATTAAATGTTAAAAAAACATGCAGCTATTATTGTGTTTATTTGGCACAATGTTTGAGGGAAATCATCCTTCCTGATCAAATGATCACACATTCAGCCCAGAGGTCTCCAACTATCTCACCAAACAAGGTTTACATTAATTAAAAGTGTATAAGACATACCATCATTAAAGGAAGTGCAGTGTCCCAAAGTTCAATTTTTGCTTCATGTCAGAGTGGAAAATTCGGGCCAAAAAAGACCATGAGAGTGGAAAATGATGTGTAAAATGGCACAATATTGATTTGTTTTGAACATGAAAAACAGCAGTTTTCGTTGAAATCATGTATTTTTAGTCAATATTTTTGTCAGAATCAATATCGCAATTCATATTTTGGGAGTGTTAAATTCACTCCTAAAATTGGGAGAGGGGAAAATTATTCACATTTGGGCATCATTTCCACCCAAAGCAATACATTTTGGGACACTGATGGAGTGTGCCTACTTACATCACAATTACAGTAAATTACAGTAAGTTACAGTAAACACAATTACAGTAAATATCTACTAGTAGATATATACAAAAGTGGACAAAAGTTTTGGTGGCAGGCTCTGTTTATGTTCTCGAATAGCCTGCTAGATATCGGGTACAATTAAAAACAAACCTTTTTGTCCTTCTTTGACTTGGTTTTGGTTTCGAACTGGTTTTCTTCCTTATGAAGAATGGCATGGCTGTGACCTGAAAACAAGATTATGCTAGTTATTCATATCAATTTTGTTATAATATACAGAGACAGAGACAGAGACAGAGACAGAGACAGAGACAGAGACAGAGACAGAGACAGAGACAGAGACAGAGACAGAGACAGAGACAGAGACAGAGACAGAGACAGAGACAGAGACAGAGACAGAGACAGAGACAGAGACAGAGACAGAGACAGAGACAGAGACAGAGACAGAGACAGAGACAGAGACAGAGACAGAGACAGAGACAGAGACAGAGACAGAGACAGAGACAGAGACAGAGACAGAGACAGAGACAGAGACAGAGACAGAGACAGAGACAGAGACAGAGACAGAGACAGAGACAGAGACAGAGACAGAGACAGAGACAGAGACAGAGACAGAGACAGAGACAGAGACAGAGACAGAGACAGAGACAGAGACAGAGACAGAGACAGAGACAGAGACAGAGACAGAGACAGAGACAGAGACAGAGACAGAGACAGAGACAGAGACAGAGACAGAGACAGAGACAGAGACAGAGACAGAGACAGAGACAGAGACAGAGACAGAGACAGAGACAGAGACAGAGACAGAGACAGAGACAGAGACAGAGACAGACAGAGACAGAGACAGAGACAGAGACAGAGAC